>JAWZYV010003376.1:0-13642 GCA_038373885.1 Cheiracanthium punctorium | reverse complement strand
TCACTAAACCGTCTTATTTTTGTAACCCGGGGCGGCCCGACACGGTCAGCAAGGTAATCATCGCATGGGGGCGCCGGCTTCGAAGGGGCGTCCTGTCGAACTCAAAAACTAAATAGAGCATAAAAGAGGAGGGGCGTCTTTTTTACGTTGGCAGGGGGCGCCACTTACCCTAGGGCCTCTCCTGTTTGTAACCCTCTTAATTTTAAATTCCATTCACAGAATCTGAGGTATTTTAGTGCCAAGGAAGCCGGTGAGAAATACAAGATTTATTAAGATGGCGAACCAACTGGTCGCCGGAGGTGGCCAGTTATAATATATATGTACAGTAGAACCCCGTTAACTCGGATCTATTGGGACCGAGGCCGATCCGGGTTAACGAAAATCCGGGTTACACGGCGATCGTGTCGAAAAATCGATAAAGTGAAGATAAACATAACTAATCGTACATAGAATCGCCTTTTAATGAAAAAAAAACCGCCTACAGAATATTTATTATACAGCATATTTATTTATTTATGTTGGCTCAACATCTCCATATTCTGAAGAACCCCTGGTCCATGGGTAGCACTAGGGAAGTCACATTTGGCGGTAAAAACTTTACTGCTACACCATTTCACATTGCATCTTGTTTAAATAATCATTTTTCTTTTTTTCTCCTTCTAAGCTGGCTCTACCAACTTAAACGCACGTAATCGCCATCAATCATACCAGCAAGGTTGAAAGCCTTGTAAGTTATTTGCTGAACAAGCTGTCACTCAAACTACGCAAAGAGTCTTTTCTGCCAATTAACACAGTCCGCAACTCCAGGGGGAGGATTTAAAATAACGTGACCTGCTGATCGAAGCAAAGCACAGCGATTTCCTTTCTACCCCCTTGAATTCTGTTTTCTCAATTGGATAGATTACTTCCCATTCAGGACTTAATAAGCGCCAACATCACGCCGTGCGCCAGTACAGTCCCGCCAAATATTTGGTTACTCCTGGACTACTCAGTTTCTTGATACTTCCGGTGGTTATTATTATTATTTTTTTTTTCGGTCAAAGTTTACGGACATCCGAGTTAAAGGGGTCCAGTTTAACGGGGTTCTACTGTATATATTTATATATCCCATCCGTTTTAAGATACGTATAATATGTTTTTGCAATGCTTTTCATTTATATTTTAAAGAAATTTGTGCGTGGTTCTGAAAATACATGTTGTTAATGCTTACAAAAATCCTATTCTTTATTACAATTTTATTATTTAATATTGAAACTTGATATTTCATCTCTCTTCATGGAGCTATACAGGGTGTTCCAAAAAGGTGGTAACGGTCTTTAATGCTTTTTTTTTTTCTTTCTTTTTTAGATAAGTGGGCAGTGTCCATTGAAAAAAAAAATGTTCAAAAGGAAGTCGGATTTAAGACTCCGTTAAGATAAAATCCCTTTCGTTCATTTACAAAAAGAGACACTTTTTAAATTGGTATACGACAGGGGCGTAGCCAAGGGGGGCTTAGGGGGGTCATAACCCCCCCCCATGAGGAATTTTTTGCCATACAAAATGTATATTCTTGACTTCATTATCACACTTACGTTTACATATATATGAGTTGTAGTAGTCGCACCCCCCCATGAAAAATTTCTGGCTACGCCCCTGGTATACGATCCCCGTACAAAAGCATTCCCAATTAGCAAAATGGGTCCCCTACACTCATGAGGTGATATGCAGAGTGCGAATTGAACATTTTCTCCAGGGGGGGGGGGACATTTGAAAGAAAACATTCTCCAGGGGCGGACGTTTGAAAAAAAACAAAAAACAAGAAAAGGAGGGAAGGAGTAAATGCTCCACTCACATAAGTTAGGTATTACATGACAAATGCAGTCGCCAACATGTCTGGGAAGGGACCTAAGTTCAAACAAAAGTCGACCCCCGATTTTCTATGTACATATATTCCTGCCTATGTCGATTCTACGTCTACCCTCCCATTCGGCTCACGGCGGAGTAGCGCTTGTTCGTTCATTTCACAGTCTTCATTTGAGACCTGACTCCAGTGGCAGAATGAGAATTGGCATCAGGTAAGCATATATCTATTTCAAAGGGATGTTTTTAACTTGCTCCTTTGTCTAGTAAACAAAAGAATTTCTATTCTCAATACTTAAAATCGTTAGGTACTGTTGAATTTGTAAGGACAGAGACTCATTTTAACATTTCTCCAGCAGGGGATAAATAGTGTCCCTTGGCAGGGATCCATTTATATTTCTCTAGCCAGGGATATTACATTCTTCAGCCGGGGACAATCCCCGGCATCCCCCCCGTCAATTCGCACCCTGGACTGATATACCCAATTTGACAATTATATCCTACAACGTCTCAGAGATATCTTTCAAGAAAGAGGATCGGGGACTATCCATGATTTTGGATATAAACGTTTATTGCCAGAGTGGATAAAAAGATTTTCTGTCGTCCTTTCTCTACGACGTGATTTTTTTCCTTCGAAAGCCATGGAAAAGTGGTTTCAGTCAGCGTTCTATGGATCTTCCTATCTTTGACACTTTTTAAGGCATAGATCTCACATTTTGCAGGTCACCTCATGAGTGGAGATTTAGGAACTGAGGATTGTTTTGTACGGGGTCGTGTATACATTTAGAAAGCGTCACTTTATGAAAATGAGCGAGAGATTTATTTTTTTCTTTATTTCCGATCTTATGTTAAACATTTTTTTTCAATGGACTCTGCCCACTTATCTATAATAGTTGTTATTGGAAGGTTCAACTTACTTGGATCAACTCAATCAGTTTTAGTTTTCTGTTCCACTAAAATTAATTTATGCGAGCCTAGTGTGTTGAACCTTACAACTAACATCTATTAGCTTAGTTGTCATTTACCTGCCAACTCAATTAGTTTTAGTGATGAGCTGTATGTTAGTTTTTGCTAACTCTGTGCTTGGCAAGGAGGATCGTTTCGGGGAGTACAAAAAGTCTTCCTTTCTTCAGTTGCAAAAAATCTCTACCATCCTGCTGTGTATGATTCAGTTGTGTCGGAAAGCGTTCTGTTGTCCAATGCGTTCGGCATCCTTCATCCTCCTTGTTCCTCCTCGAGTGCTGATGTCCAACAAGCACTTCTCTAACGACTCAATTCCAGGTGCGGACGGGCAAACCTAGGCCCTCAATAACGGATATAATACTTTATAATTAGAGTCATTGGATGTATATCAGAGTAATATGCAGAGCCCGATCAAGACAATGGTCCCTGGGCAGTAGAAAAAACTTGGACCCCTTGCAATAATCTCCCCCTTCAAAACAAAAGAAAACAGATTATGATTGGTTTGTACTGAAAGTTCTAAAAATCCTACCTCTTCCAAACACAGTTTTGTTTTAAGTAACCTGAAGTAAACGAATAGAGTTACAGGATGTCAAAGAAACAGATAGTGAAACGTTCCATCGAAATGCTCTATCACAGTTGGTAACATGTATGGGGTACAACCACTTTTTGTAAACAGTCACTTTTGTAAATGTTTCTTAAAATAACAAATAATTAGAAATTTTTGCTATATTTTGACATTAAAAACACTCTTTACAAAATAGGGTTGGCTATTTTCCTACCTATTGGTATGCTACATCGACTCTAGAGCATTTCGAAGAATTAAAAATAAGTATAAATTAATTTATTCACAGATGTAAATTTGAATTATTTTCATGCTTCATACTTTATAAATAAAAAATCATTTAACTTTTGAAATTTTTTTATCCTTTGTAATTTTATTGTAAAATTACATATGTGTAAGATGTAAGATTTTTGGGCCCTAAAATCGGTGGGCCCTGGGCAGTTGCCCCGTTTGCCCTGCCGGTAATATGGCACTGGTAATATGGATCGAAGTCATTGGATTATTTATTTCCCAGTCATCTTACGCCTTTATACAGTGGCGTAACAGAGGACCCCGCGGCGCGTCGGCCTCCCTTAGAATCAGGGGGGCCCCAACGGCTTTAAAATAGTTCAATACGGTTTTTGGCACGTAAGCCTCATTTTCATGTATTGCGTATCCTAATATTCTACTCCCTCTCATTTCCCTCCTTTTCAATCTCTAGCCGAGGGCCCCCAAAAGGATGCACTCCGGCCCTGCATCTGCCCATTCTTCTATCATAGCGAAACGCTACAAAAGTGGAACAACTCCCACCCATCTGTTTTATCTTAAGGTAAACAGGAAATTGTTTAACTACTGAATGCTCAAAATATCATTTCAAGGGAGACAAAAAAAAAAAAAAACACCTCAGTTTTTGTTTTTGTTCTTTCAATTACACACACGCTGTGTTTACTTTTTAAAAATAAGCAGCACAGATTATTATTAATGGTTATCTGTTAAGCATGATGGTTAACCATTCGCCTAGATGAAAGGCAAATGCGCTCAATATCAGTCAGTTTGGATCCGTATTATTATCAGCGTTATATCGGCGTTCCGCTTATCGGAGATGTGGCGTTTTGCAATTTTAGCTTTTTTTCGTGACGCTTCGACGCGGGGCATGCCTCTCTTAGTCATAACAAAACAAAGCATGAGCTTGGTGTCACTCATGTGGGAGTCTACTTGCGTCACAGGATCCAATAGTCTTCTGCAATGAAGAGCTTTCATCCGGTGAAACCAGTAAGGTGAGTTTTTGGTAAAATTCTAGAAGCGAAAGGATAACCGACTTGAAAAAGAGAAAGTCTAAGATCTAGGGCAGGTATGGGCAACCTCTGAAATGTTGCGGGCCTATATTTAGGAAGTTACCGAAGTCGCGGGCCGTATAATTGGTATTTATACGGGATTTTGAATGGTTTATATGGGTTTAGATATTTTCCGCGGTCCGGATCCGAAGCCGTGACGGACCACATACGGCCCGAGGGCCGGCGGCTGCCCATACGTGATCTAGGGTATCCAAAGGGATCCTGCTAGATCCCGCAGAAATGTTTGCGGGTTGGGACGAACGCGAGACGGAAAATGCGCGTCTCGCAAAGTAGCCGAAAAGCTTCGTCTCGTCTCGCAAAAATCCCTGTATCGTCATGCTGAAAATGTTTGCCTCGTCTCGACCAAAAAAATATGTCAATCTCTGTCTCGTCTCGCATCCGTCCTTATTTGCGGGGGACCCATCTCTCTGGATGAGGAAGTAATAACGAGGCGTTGAAATTGGGAAATAAATTATTTTGGTTGCAATTTTAGGTCACCTTTCCAATCATCCGCTGAGCAAAAAATTTGCATATCTTTGTATCTGATACGGAAAAAATCATGACCGACCCCCACAAGAATTTTTTTTCTCTCTACACATAATCTGATTTTTTACTTTTATGAGAAAAATGAGTTGAAAAAATATAGCAAATATACAAATAAAATATTTCTATTATATAAGTTTACCTATTATATAGTTTTTAAATAATTTTATAGTTAATTTTTGGATGATTTCCCAAAATAGTTTGCTCTTTCTATTATTAACTAGAGAATCACCATTCATTGATTATATTATAGGTATGCATTAATATATATCATAAAAAAAATCATTTTCATCAATAAAAAATCTGGTTTTAAATACAAGTAACAAAAATCTTAGTAAATAACACAATCATTTTCATGTTAATTTATTCCCAATTTATTTTACATTTATTTATTTTTCATAATGCAGGACTTTAGAGGGACAGGAACGGGGAAAATGGGACATTTTAGGCTTCTGTGGGGGCAGCAGGACATATAGGTAAAAACAGAACTGTCCTGCCAAAAGAAGGTAGGTCTCTCCCCCTCCCCCCTAAAACTCTCAAAATTCTATTATACTTTGCAAAATTAGATACCTAGTAGGCAAAATTAGTTTCAAAAAATTTTAACAAAAAATATGTTATATAAGTTTACCTATTATATAGTTTTTAAATAATTTTATAGTTAATTTTTGGATGATTTCCCAAAATAGTTTGCTCTTTCTATTATTAACTAGAGAATCACCATTCATTGATTATATTATAGGTATGCATTAATATATATCATAAAAAAAAAATCATTTTCATCAATAAAAAATCTGGTTTTAAATACAAGTAACAAAAATCTTAGTAAATAATACAATCATTTTCATGTTAATTTATTCCCAGTAACAAAAATCTTAGTAAATAACACAATCATTTTCATGTTAATTTATTCCCAATTTATTTTACATTTATTTATTTTTCATAATGCAGGACTTTAGAGGTACAGGAACGGGAAAAATGGGACATTTTAGGCTTCTGTGGGGGCAGCAGGACATACAGGTAAAAACAGGACTGTCCTGCCAAAAGAAGGTCTCCCCCCCCTCTAAAACTCTCAAAATTCTATTATACTTTGCAAAATTAGATACCTAGTAGGCAAAATTAGTTTCAAAAAATTTTAACAAAAAATATCATTAACTTTCTACTTCTGGTACACTTAGCAAAATGACATAAACCCAGTCGGCAAAAGTAAAAAGTTGGTAATATAGTTGATAAAAAAATAAAGAAGTTGGTAAAAACCGATATTTTACTTGGCAATTTATCGACATACCCCCCCCCCCAACACACACACACACACACCTAAAAACAGTCTTCGCAATGGATCTGCGCAGAATAATGCATATTGGTAATACACACAAATGGTATATAGACCGAAAAGGTCAAGAATTTCGAGTCAGCGAATCGTAGCAGAGTGACTCGTTTGTGGAACGAGAAAGGTTCATTCGATTTTTGAAGCACAAGAATGACCGTTTGTGAGTCTACCCGCTAGTGTGCGCAGCGATGGACAGTTATTTTCATGTGGGTACGAGCACCCGCTTATAGAGAAGAGATCTAAAAACTGGATAAGTGGTTCAGAAGTGTCTCGTTCTATCATAAGGAGCGCATCGACTCATAAATTTTAGTTCCACACATTATTTACTAGATGCCCGTGGCATATTTTTCTTTTTTCAGTATAGCCAGAGATACAAGAATCAAAAATTTAAGTTTAAAATTTTAATTTAAAAAAATTATCTTTCAGTGGGTGTCTAAATCAAAATGTAATTTAAATTTTTAGCTAATTTCCCCATCTCCAGTCGAGCTCAAACATTGTATACTAATCTATCCCAGCGAACAATCACAAATCAATCATAAAAAGTTAGGCTCTTTTTTTTTTTTTTTTTTTTCGTTGACGCTGATTTTACTAAAATTAGATTAGGACTAAGAAACGATTCATCGGACTTGTTGCCTTTTTTTTTTACGTTCGTTTATCAGAAACTAAGAAGTAACAGTAATTTAATGCGTCTGTAATTTTCATATTTCTGTAAAAATAGAGCCTGTTCGTCGAGTGTTTTCGTAGTCTACCAAAATTAGATCAAAGCTCTGAAGCCGATGGACTCTTTACAGGGCCCTTTTTACGTTCTTTTATAAAAACTAACACACCCTTTTTTGACGCAGCTGGCTGTGCCGCACAGCCAGCTGTCGTCAAAAAAGGGTCTCCAGATCTGTGGCACGCGATGAACGTTTCGGTCGTCCGCCATCTTGCTGGTAGTTAAGACGAGCGATGGCAACGGCTGCCCTAGTTTCAGCATGGGGCCATCTATCCAGCTGTTCCCGCATTTTTCTATTTTTTTCGGCAGATGTCAGTGCTGTTAAAAATAATTTTTCTGCGGGAAAGGACGTGCTCAAAAGTAAAGGATTCTCGTGGAGCTGTGTCACTCGCCACTCTTTTGATAGAAATCCAATCGATTCTTCGTGACTGGCAACCGTCCAAACGTCCGAGTTGGGTGTTACCAGAGCGGGAACACTGCGCGTTAAAGGGTTAATTATCAAGTTAGATTAATTGATATTATTAAGGTTAAACTCGAATAGTGCTTATAATCTCTTACTTTTTCATATTTTTTTTTTCTGTTGAAATGAATTCTAAGCTGGATGAAACCTCAATCCCACGGAATGTCTGGTCCGTGGAATGTCTGGAATGTCACGGAATGTCTGGATCCCGCGGGATCCATGAATCTCGATCCCGAAATCCCTCGAAACGAAAAGCAGTGCGGCCTTGGATTCACGCGCTAAAAATATTTTCGTGCGATGACTGAATTCTGTATGAAAGCAAGCGCACCGTGTATTGCAGACGCGACACAACTCCCTTCCTTTGGTCATTCTAAAAATTCCTTTAGAATGACCCGTTCTATTGGTTTCTGTCGTGAGCAGGGACTGACTATAAAGGCGGACGCTCATTTTGCGTGCACAGGACGCCACTCGAGGGGGTTGAGGGGGGTTTTTTAATGGTCCATTTGCACTTGCAGGGTATCGTAATAGAAATATGGATGGGCTTTTAATGACCAGTCGGAATCCACCGACAAAAGCTAACCCGTGAAGCCACAGGACTAAGCCCCACACACTATGGAAGAGACTTATCTCCGCTATCCTAGAAGAAAGGGCTGAAGAATACATGGAATTGCCATTCTACAGTTTGACAACGCACCCAGAGGCCGCACCGCGTTGCTACCGGTGGGTATTAGTGACAGATGCACTACTGGCCAAAAGTATTGCAAGTTTGAGACATCTAACCATCGCTTCAAGAATAAGCCCAGACAAAATGGACAGGAAATTGGTCAGATTTAAATATTTTTGTGAATTGATGTAGTATAATTGGAAAGAATCTATCTGAAAATAACCCAAAAATAAAATGAGAGCTTCAAGAACCCATAATTTAAGTTGGCACCCTGAAACACCGAAGGAAGTGTAAAACAGTGTGGATTCCCTATCTAAAAGACTGGTTGTTGTGATCTAAGTCAAGGCATCTCAGCAACATAATAAATAATTTTTAGTTCAATTGCATTTATTTATCATCTTCTTTTTGCAGAATAACTTGAAATGAATTCTTTATTTAATTTTATTCCGGCGATCCAAAATATCAGGTTGTAGCGAAACTTTTCCGCCATATCTGCCTGAAAAACTAGCTTCTAACTCCTTAGATAACTGTTTTTGAACTTTCGGTAGCAAACCTGCACAGTGTCACATGATACAACAATAGTACTTAAAGCTGTACTCATCATTCGTTGATATTCTGTAGCTGACTTTTTGCAACACAACTGGAAGTAAAGGATGGTTCTAATCCTCTAGCTAGAGTGATAGTTCCATTTGAGACGCCTTATACTTAATGATAACTATATTTTTTACAGATTTCACAACTCAGTGTTATAAAGTAAACCTCTTCCTTTCAAATGCCAAAAATCGTTTGACAAAATAGGAGCCAATACGCCAACGAGAACTGTGTGCTGACGATGTTTGCGGTGGCGGGAAACTTTCGCTACAACGTAATAGATTATGATTTCTATAACAACCTATATATTTTTTGTGCTGTTTTTTAATAAATTAAATAATCATTTTCGTTCTTTAACTCAATGCTATCTTGTCTTTGAAGTAAGTCATTGAACATGTTGACTTTAAGAAATATCATTTATATTGATTTTTAATTTTGACGGGGGGAAAGAGGGCTTCATCTTGAAAAGGGTTAGATTTCTGAAACTTGCAATACTTTTGACCAGTAGTGCAGTTCTCACTCTCAGTCAAATACTTAGGGTAACTAGCCGTGACGCTCCTTTTGAAGCTAGCTCAATGGAAATGAATAAAAGAAGTGAGAATTTTTGGCACATGTTCGGTCGATGCCTACACTGGGACCGATCCAACCATCCCAGCACACGGGTTTTTTCCCCATTCTCTTAAACGAAGGCTCGGAAGTCTTCAGAATTTCCGAGGGGTCGGGAGACATCCATCAAGGTAGGAGTGTGCTTTTTGACAGTTCGCCGTTCGAGGGAAAGGGGTCCTTTCGTGGCAGGGAAGTAAATCGGGAGGGAATCGGAGTTTCGTGGAGGTAAAGGGGTCCTTTAGTACCCATCCAACTTCTACTCTCCGCTATGGGAAATGCAAGTTTTCGACATCCTCTACCAACACCTCCTGCATATGGAAAGTCTAACAACTCAAGATTTGACGTCATTACTAGGCCTACGAAAGT
Source organism: Cheiracanthium punctorium (assembly GCA_038373885.1). Classification (NCBI taxonomy): domain Eukaryota; kingdom Metazoa; phylum Arthropoda; class Arachnida; order Araneae; family Cheiracanthiidae; genus Cheiracanthium; species Cheiracanthium punctorium. The sequence continues at coordinate 3,693 of JAWZYV010003376.1, read as the reverse complement.
GACGTCATCGCAGTTTTATTTGCACAAAGTAAAACTATTTAAAATTTCTGATGAATGCTATAAATATTAGAAAATATCTTAAATATCTTAAATTAAACTTTAAAACTAAAATACCTTTCTCATATAAAATTATTCATTATGATTTATTTCATTATCCTATAAGTCATGGTTAAAAACTGCCATTCGTCGTAAAAATAAATTATTAAAATATTTTTATTCATGGGTAAATCCACCAGAAAGTTTGAATAGTTTTATTTAAGCAAAATAAAACTTTCTAAAGTAGGCCTAATGATATCAGCAAAGCTAACAAATGACACAAAGTTTTTATACAAAGTTCTATTTATCTCATCTTTTAACACTAGTTCTAACACGACAGTATAAAAATTGTTTAGTGCTGCCATCTATTGTCGAATTGAAAAACTAAACAATGCGAAACAGACTACATTTTAATAAGAAAGTTTACGGTGTTTTGTTTTTCTTTCACTGCACGGTCATGGTGCGGGTGCGATTGTTATACTACATCAACAAAGCATTTTCGAGGCTAAAAAACGACTGCTAATAAAAATAGCCAAAAAGAAAAACTTATTTTACTAATTTAAACACATTTTTAATATCGCACTATAATAAATTACGCAGACCACAGATTAAGAATTCGTGTATTTGTTTATCAAGACTATTTTGAGCCTCCTTGAAGTTGTTTGATTTGGATCATTTCAAAATTTTCACGGGGATAGTCCGCGGGTTACACGAGAGAAATAGGCATTTCATGTTTAAAAGAATTGTCTTTTGATTATCGCATCATTCGGTATTTCGCAACTAGGGAATGCAATCCCGCACTGTTTTTCGTCTTGCGGGATTTCGGGATTGAGATTTATTGATCCCGAGATTGAGGGATTGAGAGATTTATTGATCCCGATATTGAGGGAGGGATCGGGATTGAGATTTATTGTCATAAACTATTCAAGCCTTCCGTTTAGAAAGCTTCTTGTTTTCTGTCTTTTGAGTTATCTTCAGTAACTGAATTTTTTTTTTTTATCTGGATTCAGTTTTCCATGACCACATAATTCAAATATTCATTATCAACCCTGTACAACAGCTGCGAATTAGTAACTATAGAAACCAATAAACAGTCAATATTTATCCCAGTTACGTGTCCGAGTTTTTTTCTTTCTTTGTCTGTCTTTCTATTTTAGAGTTTATACCGCAGAACACGGAACGGAATTTCGCGACTTTTTAATTTTTTTTAAAGCCGTGTTTTACGCATGACAAGAAATTATAATGTAATTTATTACTTTGTTAAGTATATACTCGAACTTTTTTTTTTGTTAAGTCCTACTAACAAAGGGACTACTTGAACTTTTTTTTTTTTTTTAGATTTTGTTTTTGCACAGGTACGATTATATTTTAGGAAAATATTCGTTTCCTACCGTGCGAACAACGGGCACGCAGCTAGTAGTTAATAAAAGAATAAATAAGTTGGTAAAAACCGATATTTGACTTGCAATTTATCGACATCTTCCCTCCTAAAGAGCATCTCAGCAGTGGCTCTGATTGCTGTCTAATAAAGAAGCGTTTAAATGCATTAATTCATTTCAAGCACAGTACAATAAAGATATAAACGTTTATAACAACAGTTTAGTATTCATTTAAAGGATGGGAATAACAGGTTATAAAAGATCTTTTGCGGAGTCTCTCAAAATTACATTAAGTGATGTACAGTTTTTTTTTTTTAAGGTTATTCCTAAAATCTCACTAAATGTGAAGACACTGCATAAAAAATGTGTCTTTCCAATGTCCGGGTCAAGTGCCAACTATAAACTACGTGGCGGAATGCTTCGGGGCCAGGAATGTTAGCAATTTCTGTGTGAAGGCACTTAGTAGACAAGCCAACGCTGTCTTCTATGATGGTCTCCTAGATTTGAACGTATTCCAAATGGGAGACCCTGGATTAGCACCAAAATCCCGCTTTTGATATCTAACTTGAATAATCGAAGATAAATAATTTAATCTTACCTTGTTCACTAATCGGGTATTGGAGAAACTTTCGATCGGAAAGAGAAAAGCTTGACGGTTCCTAAAAGTTTCTAACTTACAAAATGTCTCATTTCTACATCATACTCTTTTTTAGATTTAAATTATACCATTTATACCTTAGATACTACATGATGTGAAGAACCGTTTTATTTTATAATTAATAGTTGTGTACCCGCTCTTCGCAAGGCAAGAAGAGAACATTTTTCTAAAATGTGACCATAACTACTTGTGACAAAACAAAATCTCCAAGGATAAAAAGTTCAGGTACAGTCTTTTCTGTTGAAACTACCGCGGGATATTAACGCGACTTAAAATAATTTAATGTTTAGTTAGCTGTGACATAAGACGGCTCTTGAAAAACGAATAGAAACGAATAGTTTCACGAAGTATTTAGTAATGCAGTATATTGTGCTTTGATCCTAGCATATCTACTAATTATTACTTACTAGCAGTCCCGCACGGCGTTGCCCGTGAACCCCTTAAATTATGCGATTTACAAAATCTGACATGTAAACTGCAATTCCAGATTAGTACTCTAGGCCGCAATTGTATAACAGAATGTGCAGATAATGGTTCCAGAGTTTCAGGTACGTACTTACAAACGCACCACTAAAGACAACTCACTGCCGTGGCCGTCACATATTTCCCCCAGAAATATCGTGTAATTTGCATTAAAATTGCTGGAGTTATTAAATATTTCATCCAATTAAGCAAATGATCTTGTAAAATCCACAATTTTCGATTTAGATTTCTTAAAATTAGGAAATGTTAGGTCATTAAACGGATTAAATACCATAAAAAGTACCGTAAAAAATTTCATGAAAAGGTCCCATTAGGAAAAACGCGCCAAATGACAGAAAAATCGTCAAATTTGGCGAGTTTTGGCGAAATATCGCCAAAAATAAGTCCCCAAAAATTAGGTTTTCGAAGACCTACGACCCATGGTACCCATGAACCCGAAATTTCCAGAACATTCCATATTGATGCAACAAAAAGCAAAATTTAACTATTTAACGCGTAGAATACGAATTTTAAACTGTTTTAAACCCCAGAACAGCGGGTTGCTCCCAAAATTCGTAACACAGGGTAAGAAAATCTCCGTTTTAGAACAGTTTTTAATTAATAATTAAAAAAGTGATTAAAATTTTAAAATTCTGATTCTCAGGCGCACATTATCGGACTCATGGGATTATATATTCAAATTTTCAGAGTTCTGCGTGCAGTAGGTTTGTCTGGAGACCGCACACATACAGACAGACAGATTTACAAACATTCATTTTTATTATTATAGAGATAGATAGATTTGGCGTAAACCTGATGAAATTTTCGTGCCATTTCATGCTTCTCAAATGCAAACGATTAGTTTTATAGTAGCATTCGAGCGAAACTCGCCAAGCATGGCAACGTAAAAAACGGTTTTTTATACTTTTGCGGTTACCACTCACTTCAAGCATAAATCTTTTCATGAGGCCAAAGTTCGCCAAACATGACGATCTAAAATCGGTTTTTAATTAATAATTTAAAAAGTAATTAAAATTTCAAAATTCTAAGCCTCAGGTGTACATGACCGAAGGAATGGGCTCATATGTTCGAATTTTCAGAGTTCTGCGTCCAGTAGTTTTTTCTGGACATCGCACGCATGCAGATTTTCAGAAATTC
>JAWZYV010003375.1:0-14075 GCA_038373885.1 Cheiracanthium punctorium | reverse complement strand
AATCACTTGGTTTCATTTTCCTACAGCAATTTGTTCTTGGAGACGAACTACGCTGGGTTTTCTCTCACTTGAAGAGACAGACCGTTTTCTGAGGGATCTCTTCACCTGATAGAAAGTAAAGCTCTAAAACTGAATGGAGCGTCTGAGGTTACCATGGCAACCCCACCGATAAGTGCAGTAAAAGAGATAATTTTTCATTAGCACTTCACAACTCACCCCATCAGAACCCGCGTACCACGTGACTCTAACAATGGACCAATCGTGACACGTCTTTGAAACTTTCTTTGGCCGCGCGGCAAGGGGATGGGAGGAGAGGGAAGAGAGTTTGGCCTCACTGATAGAAAGAGCATGATTTAGCTTAGCACAGTGTATTCTTACAGACAAAATTTAAAAAAGGATTATGGCTTGCTTACGTTACACAATTTTTTGTTACTTACAATACTTGGTGAAGAGGCACTTCACCTACTTCACCTGAAAAGCCGCCACTGAGGTGAACTCCTATGCAATGCAAATTAAGCCTTGGTTGCATTTACATTTCTGATCTTAAATATCTGATCATAAATTAACAATGTAGATGGCAGCACCAAACTTCTTGTTCATTAGAATTATTAGATTTCTGCTCATAGATGGCAGCACTAGACAGAATAAAATTGCCCTTGATTAACCCGTCACCTTCGACATCCTCTCAGGCCGAACAGGTGGATTTAGAGCCCCTGGAATAACGTGGGCCAGCTCACCAGCATCATCATGGAACCACGGATTCGGCGGGCCGCGGTTTTTGGCGCACTCCTCGCTGCGTTGGCGCGTTTACGATATCCAGTCATTTCACTCATAATTTAAGTTGTTCAAGCTAGATTACGAAATGGAAAAACCTGCGACTTGAGCAAGCATTTTTAGTTTAGCGGACACCGATACAAAATAACATACAGGATAAAAGTAATATTTGATAAAAATGCAATGTTAGCATTTATTGAAATAAATAAATAAATAAAAAACTGTCATAAAATAACATTAGTAAAAAATAATTTTTTAAAGAAATTATTTATGAATCACAGTAACATTTTAAATAAATGAAAAAATCCAGTACTTTACAATAGAAAAAACTTAAATCCTACATTTTAGACCTTAACTATTGTATGTAAATTGTACACAATAGAAAAAAATTTGTCTTTTGAAGCAAAAACAATCAAATCATTAGAACAACTGATACAACTATTACTATATTTCAAAGGGCTAGTATATGGACTGACTTTTATTAGTATTATTATGTTATGTTATAAAAAGGCATTTTGCTATTTAATTGTTAAATTTGAAAAGATCTTGTTTAATACTTTACAAATTATTATTTAGGTCTTTAGTATATTTATCAAATTCACAAATATTAAATGCTTTCAAATCTAACTTCTTATTTAATCTATATGGCTCTGATAGATATAAACAGGCTCCTGAAATCTACTTCTTACACATGAGGTGTTATACGAATTTTTCTTTTGGAAATTCACCGTTCTGAAATATTTTCTACATATGTACATATTTGTTATTGTTCTTTTTAAGTAAATAACTAAAAATGTTATGAAGTAAATACTTGATCTGCATTCTGTACAATTTGAAATTTATACTTAATCTATCAAAATGTAAAAGAAAATAAGGGGGGGGGGGTTGCAGAAAATGTTTCTACTCCCAAAATTTTCACCAATCCATATGAAAAAATCTCCTTGATATTTCAATATTTGAGAAAAGGGAGTCTGAATAATGGGAAAATGATGACTACTGAAACAGAATAACATACACAAACGAATAAACATAATGATTTTTTAAAACTTTTATTCATTCAAAACATACAATTACAAAAATTCATCAAATAAAAAAAGGGATTATATAATATATTAAAGTTATAAGAAAAGAGTAATAAGTATAGCAAAAAGAAATCCTCTACTGTAAAATTACTACAAATCAAAATTTAGTTACTTACCTGTGCAAATAAAAATGAGTCATTTTTAAAGCTGTAGGAAAATGTTACTTTTTTGATAATGACATATTTTGTACAAAAAAAACAGACACTAAAGTGGTATTGAAAAGATTTAAAATTTTAATAATTAAGTGTGAAGGTCCCGGGTCGGGTCCCGTTGCGCGGCTGTGGATCGAACGGTCTGGAGTTTTGGTAGGTTTTCTCCAGATGTAACGTGAATATGTGTTGGAACCCCTTAAAAAGTCCTCCTGCCAAGGCATCCCCCATCCTCGGCAGATCATCCTTGTGTAGTGTTGCCTTAAACACAAAATCAAATAAAATCAGCATGTTCAGGAGACGTGCAATTTCGTTTGTCATTGTAAATGTTTCCTGCTTCCGAAAAAAATGTGCTAACTGTAAGCAGTGCTCACTCAACACATGTAGTAACATACTCTACACAGGTTAATATTTCACACAGTTTTAAAAGTAATGTTGTTTTTATTTACTTATTTGGCGAAATAGTCATTAAAAAGTAGATAATTAATTATATTTTCAATTGAATTTATGTTAGCTTAAGACAATTACATATTCTTTAAGATAAAACGATTAAACTAAAATAAATTTTATCTACAAGGCGTTATTATTGTTTCAATATAATTAATATGTAAGACCTTGACTTTTATAAAATGAAAAACAGCACTTTTTTAACAAAAATAAAAGCAGTATAAAATTTATATCGTTATCTAATTAATACAATTTGATGATTTACTATCATTCATGATCTATGAATATAACCTTTTAAAGTTCCGTAGTTTTGTTTACAAACAAACCCCACACAGGAACTCAGTTTGGCGACATTTAGAATATCGCCAATATCCAAACATCGTACTATAAACATATACTTTAAACGTTGTTACAAACTTTCAAAGACTAAATTACAAAATTACACGATTATTTAGAACCTGAACTTTATACTACATATCACAAATTCAAGCAAATAAATATTTTTAATAGAATTATTTACACTGCAAAGCCGAGCTTCTGGACCCGGGTTCCATTGTTCACGCCTACAGTTCACCATCCACTTTTTTCTTCGTTCCATATCTCTATGAAATCTAAACATTTTTTTTCCGCTTCCTGGAAGATTAGAACAATTCATAGCTGAACAACCCCCCATAATCAATTTTATTCAAATTTATAATATATAAACAACCGCTGAGAAGTAAAAAAAAAAAAAATGTTGGTAATTCACGTAGCATATACCAGATTGGAACCTCGTGGTAACCCTGTGGAACCAGAATGGCGAGTGCGCGAGCTCCCCTTTTTAGGATCCCTAGGTGGATTCAAGTTTAGCTGTGACGTCACGCTACTAGGATCGAACTTTCTAGCTTTCAAGAGCGAAAACCAGTTCCAGCAGTTCAGTCTCGCTCGCTCTACTGTACATTTAACAGCCTCACGCGTGGCATGTTTCTTGCATGCACGTGTTTCTGAAAAATAATTGGAAATGCCAAGCCCCTGTGTCGTTCCAGCATGTACCAGCAATTACAGAAATGAATAAAAACAAAGTTTATAGCTTACCAAAATCTCAAGATCTGCGCGAGAAATATTTTACACCAACCGAACGTAGTAAAGTAAGTCTAATTATGGTTTATATTTTGCTTTCTTATAATGTTTTATAGTTTAATTCATTACAAAATATTTCGATTTAGTATTAAGTTATATTATCAATAATTTCTTTTTGTTGTCAGTCTATTTTTTCTTTTGTAAAAGCAATTTGAAACAAATTTATTTAACTTTACTAAAATAAGTGAAATCCCATTAGGACCGAATTGGTACTATTTTACTTTTAATAGAAATATTTTATTTGTTAATCTGTGATATTCGCTGTAATAAATTGTATTTATATAGTTACACCTGCAAGGGAGAAAAAAATACCCATAATGATTAATAATTTTAAGGAATTTTTCTGACATAATTGTAATGCTTTCTTTCTTTAACCCTTCAAGAACCATTAAAAATTCTTTGACCCAACATACTTTTGATACCAAGAATCCGAATATTACATACTGTTTAGATAAATACTTTTAATTTCAAGCTGTTTAAAATCTTCTGGAATATGTTTAGAACTCAGCTTTTCTAATTATACATTTGTGGACATGTACATTATTAATTTTTAATCGCATCGTTTTTAGTCGTTTAAGTACTGATTTATTATTTTTTCCTGTAGGTTTGTGAACTGCATTTCACTGAAAGAGATATTCTTGTATCATCCAACGCTGTTAATGCACAGACTGGTGAAAAAATAGAAGCCTCTTTGAAAATTAGAATGTAAATATTAAATATTTATTTATTTTATTGCCAACAAGTCAACATTAGTCTGAAAGTTAAAATGAATTATTTTAGGAAAAGTACATGCTTTAACTGTTTTACCTTTTTCCCCTATCAAGTGATTTTATTACTTTAACCTTATTATTTTCAATTTCTTTCATTTTAAGTGCGCATAAAGGACTATGAAGTAAGCTCAAATCTATATTCTTTTATACAACATATTTTATTTTGGTACAACAAGAGCTTAAAAATCTAAAATTTTTCAGATTTATTTTTAATTATGCTGAACATAAATCTTTATAATTTAACACAGATTTAATATATTTAAAAAATAAATTAACATTTTATTCTAGAAATCAGGTGCTTTGAAATAATATGTGATGGGATAACTTTGCTTTAAATTTTTAAAGTTCAATTTACAAAATTTAATATGAGTAAAAAGTATTCAAAAATTATACTGATTTTTCTCTATTTTTATAAACTCTGCAAAATTTTAACTTGAAATCTCGATCATGGAGAAAAAAAGTAATATTTATGTGGTATATAGGCAAAAATAAACATGCCAGTAACTTCATTTTTACAGTGGCATTAAATGTATATATTTTTTTTTCTCTCTGTGATTGGGAGATAAAACAATATTTTAAAGTTGGATCACTTGACATGGATTAATCCTTTCCTGCTTTTTTGTAATAGAATTTACTGAAAATATTACATGTTTATTGAATAAAGTAATAATTATAGTTTTCGCGTATTTATAGTTTACGCCGTGATGCTATCCCTTCTCAATTTCCAAACTTACCATCATATCACTCTTCAAGTAGTAGATGTCGAGAGAGCCCCGAAAGCAAGAGATCAAAATTTGAACAAGAGTTTTTGTTGAAAGCGATTGAAGAAAGCCATGCCGAAAAGCAAAAGTATGACGAAGCAAGGACATTTGGATCGTTAAAAGAATTTCATGAATGTAAGAAATTTGTTGATGAATTTTGGACCGTAATTGAAAATATAAATACTGTCATCATATGCAATGTATTTGTTCAACCTGCACCATTAATTACCTCATCATTGGTAATAGACGAACAATTAAATGTAAACTGTTACAATAGATCACTAAAATTAGGTCATTTGAGTAAATTTAAATTTCCATGTAAGATAAATAATATAAATGAGATAAATTCTATATTAGATGAACTAAAAAAGTAAGCTGTGAAAAAGAAGGACAAAAATCTGCTGTAAATAGTATTATTGATGCATTGCATTCTCTCGAGAGTTCTACAAACATAAATAAAAATATGTTAAGATTTTTAACGGAGCAGATATGATTTCTCTGTAGTAGCAAGTTTGGTTTTAAATATTCAAATGATATCTTAATTTTTGCTACCCTTTTACATTCAATATCTCCTCAAGCATATCGTTTTATTAGAAAGATTAATTCCCTACATCTTCCCCACCCTAATACCGTTAAAAATTTATGTGCATCATATGATGTAGATCCATCTAAAGAACAGGGATCATCTAATTTTTTACTTTATATTAAGAAAAAGTTCTCACTATTAAATCAACAAGATAAACTAGTAATATTAATGTAAATTAATGTTTCCAAAAGAGCATATAGTAAATACTGTTTTAAACACGTACATTGTTGCATATGAGCAGTGCTTTGATAATGATTCAGAATTTTTTAAACAGAAAAACCATTGGAAAATTACAATGTCATTAATTGCAGATTTTGATATGATAGAATTAATCGAAAGCTGTGAAAATTGCCATAGTGTCGAAAATTTTCTAATAAAAGTTGTTTGGACATGCACAAATATACTTTTAAATAACGTTTGTAAAAAAACAAATGATGATAATAAGGGGATGAAGGGGGGGAAAAAGATTTAGTTATTTTTAAATAAACAAAATAGAAATATCTACTGTGATTTAATAAACTTTAAAAATATTGTTGGGAACTTTCTTCAATGTATGATTTCTTTTTAGTGCATGTGAAAAAATTCCATTTAAAGTGACAAGAATTTTATTTTTAAATCATAGTAACTTCCGTATGATCAGATAACAATTTTTTATTTTATATACTATATATTATACTAAAAGTCCTATCAGTAACTATAAGGTGCACTATGAAAAAAATCGCCACGAACATCTCGTTACGGAGAACTTGGCTCGGGCGATGGATCCTAGTTAAGTGACGTCACAAACCAGTTGGTCGGCCTGAGAGGATATCGAAGGTGACGGTCCAGCCCTCTGCAAATTCGTCAAAGGTAATCTGGCATTGTTGCGGGCGGTCACGTGATCTCAGCTCCCAACCACGTGGAAGTGAATACTGAGGGAGCTGCAGTAGATTTACCTCATTTAGCTTAAAGTTCTGCTTCTTGCTGTCGAACGAATTTTGAATTGACTCGTGGACGATCATTTTACGAACAAAATTATAAATGGCCTGCTTAGACTCACCTCGCAAGTTGCGCAGTGAAAACACGGAGGATCTCGTGCAGGAGTCGAAGAAAGCTCTGAGGGATTACTTGTCAGTTCTCGCCGAGATACGAGAAGTGAAGTCGTGGGACGAGGTCTTCGAGTCCATACTTCGGGAGGAGCACCACTTAGCTCTCCTCGCAGACGGAACTCTCATTGACGCGGTAACGGAACGCCTCATGGACATGCTGCTGCTACCCCCCGGCTGTCCCAGCAAATGCGCAGTCAGCAAGATACTTGAAGCGTACTTTCGGTGCTGTTCATTTTCGGTGACGTACTGTAGAGAGGCTAAGTTTCACTGCCTCCGGAGAGCTCTTCTGAACAATGGGGCCCACACTTCGGATTGTTCTTCGGCGCCGGTAGATTTCTGGAGACGAAGTCGTATCCGCTGCGGAAATAGCATAGTGGAGAAACTTTTGCGGCATGCGTGGTATAAAATGCTGTGTGGTGCAGATCTCCGCATCCTGAGAATTATTTTGAGCTATGGCGTGGATGTACGCATGGGGATGGAGTCACCGGAGTCTGGATTACCTTTGATGGGGATGGCTGTGTAAGTAGATTACTTATTTCTCCATTCACAAAAAAACTGGGATCGCCAGCTGCGAATCATTTTAACCAATTGGGCTGATTTCTGAAGATTTGGGATAGTTAAAATTAATAATAATAATTTTAGCCCCTCATTTTTGTCCAATTTTCTTAAGTTTCATAAAGAAATTTAATATGTTCTATATTTTAATTAGCTTAAACTATTTGTTCAAACATTATTCCTCACTAGAGTATCGGGATTCATACACCTCCTCAAAATCCTGGAAAACTCCTGAATTTTGACTGATACTAAAAATTAAGGGTAATAGAAAACTCCTGGATTTTAATGGTTTCAAGGAAGACTCCTGAAATCTTAGTAATTACTCCTGGAAATATTGCCTTGACAATTCAAGTTCAATCTTTTTGCGTCCTTTCGGTTATTGAGCATTTACCTTCAAATCATTCTTTATTCATACTTATCATGCAGTTAGAAAGTACAGAAATACCTATTTTGATTTATTTTTATAAATTTCCCGAATTTTAAATGCAACTAAAAGTTCGTAATCAAAGATAAGAAATGATCATTTTAGGTCTCTTCTTTAAAAAGAATGTAGATTTTCATTAGAGTGGTTTTGCACGGCTAAGTGAAAAAAGAATCTGTTTTTTTTTCCTTTTAAACGAAAAGATATGCAGTTTTTAATTATTTTTAAATAAAACATTTCTAATACAATTTAATAGAAATTTTTTCTCCTGTCATGGTATATTTACTGACCTGCGTGTCTTTTTTCTCCTAAAATTTTACAAATTTGAGAAACTGTTGCATTCCTATTTTATTTTATTCTCGTGCGCTTTTTCTACTGCAAAAAGTGAATAATATAATTTTTTAATTAAAAATATTCGTTGTATCGCATCATATAGCTTGTCCTCCCACTTCTCTCTAGCTTTGACAGCTCAGTTTTATACAATTTCTTGCCTCTGGATGGTACTTTTTTGTTATTATGAGCTACTACTTAATGTATAATTGGGATTCCCAATTACGTAAGTTTAGCTATTTTATGTTATATATATATTATGTATGATCATGCATAACTTTTTACAGAGTAATACGATTTTGATAATTCTTTTTTTATTTTAAAGGGTATACCCCGAAGTTGGTCCCATATAGATTTGGAAAAAAATATTCCAACCCTAAGGGTAGGAAAACAGGGGATGATTGATTTTTCATTTACTGATTGTAATGTATGAAAACGTATAAAATATGACTTTTAAATAGCTATTTATTTATTTTTTTTAATGCCAGCTGGTTTAGTGATCTTTTTCCTTTTCCTCGTGAAAATGTAATATTCCTTAAAAAGTATAGTTTTCATAAAATGAAATAGAAGCTCTAACGAGGCATATAAGCTCTTGAATCGGTATTTGTTAGATGCTATTGTGAGAAGAATTGATTTTTTTAAATGGTTGTGTCCGTCTGACGTCATTTTTCAGCCAACACGTGACCTCCAACCAATCAATTTAAAATGTAGTTTCAGTTGACACTCAATGTTTCAATCTGATTAGTTCAAATTTGTATTTTCCACCGACACGTGATTGAAATAGCCTCGTGTCGATATAGTCCATTGCAAGTGATATTGGCGACGTTTTTACGTCACCGTTTAAAACTGCACATCAAACCACCTATACATCTTCGTTTACAGTACACAGCACATATTTGTACATTTTGTTTTCGCTTGTTAAAACGATTCTTTTAAGATTTTTTGTAGTTCTGAAATTACGTACATATGCGTCGATGCTTTAATTTTGAATAAATGATTTTAACGCATGCGAATGCGTAAATCCAACGCACACATTTTCTTTTTGTCTGCCGTTTCGCAAAAGCGTATTTGAACGTTATTAAAATTTCCGAAGTTCAATTTCTTAATTTTTTTTCGAAATTCATACAGCTAAAAAGAACTGGTCTATGTTCCGTATCCGGTGCTGTTTACATTTTGATGTTCATTTAGTGTTGGTTCTGGAGCCATCGTGGGTGATATTCAGCGGGAGTGAAGTACCGTGCCGGTGGTAGTTTTGAATATTGTAAATTGGATATTTCAGAACTGTTGAAAGATCCGATATTTCTTGAATTTTCGCTCATGCGTAATAGTTATTTTTTAATTCTAGCTACTGAGTGACGTACACGGATGAATGTAAAGAATTCGCTTGCTCAATTTGACGTAATTAAGCGGTTAATTTGCGTTTATAGCCACAAAAAATTATAAAATAAAAACTTTTTAACACAAAAATTTAACCGCCGAAAAACTCAAAAGCAAAAAGCAATATACCTTTTTTTAATATTAACCTTAATAAATAAGTTCCTAAACTAATGTAAGTACACCTAAGTAATTTTGAGTCGGTGCCAAACAACCAATGAACAAAGATCATTAAATTACCTTAAATTTAAAGAAATAACCAAATCAGATTAACAAGGCAACGCGAAATCTCAGGCAATAAACATTAACATTTCAAAAAATGCGCTCTCAGCACGTCGCTCACGATCAACGATAGCTTTCGCAGTAATGCAGAGAGGTCTACTTTGTAATACACAACTCAGCATTAAAATCTGTGTGTGAACAATAAATTACTCCTATTAATAATGGAGATTTAGGCAATTTAGTGATCTTTGTTCATTGGTTGGTTGGCACCGACTCAAAACTACTTAGGTATACTTACATTAGTTTAAGAACTTAGTTATTAAGGTTAATGAAAAAAAGGTTTATTATTTTTGGCTTTTGAGTTTTTCGGCAGTTTAATTTTTTGTTAAAAATCTTTTATATTCTAACCGTTTAAATGCTTATTATGATCCGAAGTTTGGGATAAAGAAAACCTTGATGCATATTACGTAATTTTTATTGTATTTCTCATAAAAGTTTCTCAAATAAAAATAAGATTAAACTCCAAAATCAGTCTTTTTATGTTACTTTATTATATCATCAAAATAATAGTCTGAAACTTAGATACGAGATTTGATTTGCCTTGAACTTGGATTTTTAGAAATTGCTTGAAATGTCTTCTTCTTCTTTTTTAAATAAGAAACTACTTTCCTTCACTGAATGTCCTCGATCTAATTATTTATTCATACATGAGCAGTGATGTGGGGTGGGTAAATACCCACTGGGTAGGTACATATTTTTTGGGTATTTACACAAGGCCTGGATAAATATCTAAAAACTGGATATTTTCAACTTAGAATGGAATAACTGTTCTTAACAACATTTATGATTAATACCAATTAGATTTCTATTATTGTTCCTTTTTTTAGTACAAAGTTTTTAATTTTAATTTCACTTCATTATGAGTATTTTTGTATTGTTTTTTTATTATTATTAAGCGTTTGATTATTTGGCATAAACTATTTTATCAGTCATACCGCATTTTTTTCACTAACTTTAATAATGAAGGATATGCTTTGTGGTAGTCCTTAAATTATTTTGTGCAAGTGACAGCTTTGGCAATATTTTAAATGTGTTACATTGATTAATATACCTCATAGCTTATTTTAAGTTTACTATTATATCCCATAGCTTATTTTATGTTTATTTTTTTTTAAACTGTGATAGTTTATTATGGTTTGTTGTTGAAGGGGAGAAGGGATTATATGCATCTTATGATTTATTTAATGATCACTAAAATAAAAATTACGGTAATTTTTTAACGGTAAATTTAAACTTTTATGAATATTTCGGATTGATGAACAAAACATTTCTATTTAAAAAAAAATCCTTAATACCATTTTTTTTTTATAATAAAATTTCCCTTTAACGAATTTTTCAGAATTACAAATTTGATTTTCGGTCTACTGAGATTCGTTGTAATTCAGATCTTACTGTCTGCATATATTTAGTATAATTGAATTTCTCTTCTTTTTTTCAAATTGTCAAATACGCTGCTCCTTGTTATTATTCATATTTACAATTTTATTCCAACAGTTATATTTATAGGATATATTTAATCAAGTATCTTATTCAACATGCATCAAATAGCTTCTTACCATAATTACGTTTTTTGAAGTTTTATGAAATTAAAAAGTTGTAAAGGGTTCCTAAGTTTCTCGATTTTCTTTTACTTTATACTTAACTAGCTGCGTGCCCGTTCTTCGCACGGTAGGAAACGAAAAATTTCCTCACATGTGTAATTCGAATTAATTCCAGTGATGTGGAATCTAGAAAAAGCAAAATTATTTCACTCTTGACTTAAAATTTGCGTCATATATGTAATAACCTGAGATCATTGCAATATAATGACACACACACACACACAAAAAAAAAAAAAAAAAAACTATGTCAGCGTCATTCGGTATCAAAAAAATGCAAATGAACCATTTGCAGTGAACTTCTCACTTTCAAAATGTCTTATTTCCTCAGACATGCTGTCTTTTAGGTTCATGTTTTAGCGTTAAATACCTCAGACACTACATGAAATGGACATTTTCTTTTTTTTATTTTAAAAATACGTCACCCTCTCTTGCAACCCTTTACAAAAAGAAAAGAGATAAGACTGCGCTATTTATAAAGGCTTTAAAATTGTTTTTCTCAGTTTAATTTTTCTTCTCGCAAATAAATCCAGTATTTATAAAAGGAAATCGAGCCAAGCAAAGAAATCGTCTGCTCGCGGGACCCGTTTTTATTTATTTTTTTCAACTGGCAATTTTAATCATTGTTACTGTATCCATGACAACCTAACCGCAAGATATCAAACGGAAACTCATAAGCAGGTGCTACTGAAATGAAAATCCTTCTTTACTTAAAAATTCGTAAAAATTCTCCTAATTCATATTTTTCCTCCGTTCTTCTTTTAAAAGTGGGCGAATTGTGTGCTCCGTCTTTTGCCCAAATATAAAAAAGTTATGACAGATAGAATTCAAGATGCAGCAGTTTTAAAAATATTTTACGAAAGTCAGCGTCAAATTTAATTTTATTTGAAAAATTCCCAAAAATCTGCAAATTATGTTACACAGTCCGAACAAACAGTTTTTAAAAGAAAATTTTCTCCTCTATACGATGATGTAAATATAGTTTTCTTGCGAGTGCAATTACCGGCGTTATTATGTATTACGCAAGAAAAATCGCTAAAAATCGGACAAAACATAAAATAAAACATTTTCTAATTCGATTTTCGAAAAAATCGCTTCGAGACCCGTCTTGGAGAATTTCCGTACAAAATTTGGTAGGTCTACGATCACCCGTTTCGGACCTACGCGAGACACAGACAGACAGACAGACAAACGGACAGTTTACACTCTGTTTTATTTATAATATATATGTGTGTGTGTGTGTGTGTGAATATCCTTACCCACCAATACAAGCTTTTTTTAAACAATAGTGTTAATTCAAAAATAAATACCCCGTAAATACCCATTTTGGGTATATACCCGGGTATTTACCTTAAAAATAAATACCCGGGTATTTTGCATCTCTGTACATGAGTGCGTAGGTATTATGTTGTTGGGGATGAAAGTGGTGATTCTTTTGTGGTTAAAAAGATAATAGTAAAAATTTTGTGGCACGCTATGAAATTTTTACTTTCCGAACATGTACCATGTAAGGAAAGTATTGTAATCATAAAAATTCGAATTCGAAATTTTGGTGTATTTACACGTTTTGAGGGCTTCTGAATTCATTCATGCTATTTTTACGAGATGTATGTATGTGTGTGTGTGTGTGTGTGTGTGTGTGTGTGTGTGTGTGTGTGTGTGTGTGCGCGCGCGCGTGTGTGTGTGTGTTTGTGTGTTTGTCTGTTTGTGTGTATGTGAGTGAACACGATAGCTCCTGAACGGGGCATTCGATTGAGATCAAGCTGGGTATATATGTTTATAAACCACCGTCGCAAAACCGGTATTGATTTTGGTGTATATAGAACTTATAGTTTTTCTACAGGGCTACGACAAAGATTTCTTTTCCATTATGGCCTATGGGGAGAAATTCTTGAAAGTACGGTAGCGTTTAAACGGTGCATTCGATTGAGCTTCAATTTGGTATATATGTTTGAATTATTAATCGATTAAAATTTATTTAAATGCTAGGTAAGGATCTTAATCGTAAGTGTTCTGAAAGTCGAGTGGAGTCACTCCAGATTTTTTTAATGGTTGAATTCAAACTCACACACTTCGTGCACCCTCATACCTGGTATTTGACTTTTCCTGGGATTTAAAGTGCAAAGCTGAAAAAGGAAATATTTAAAGAATAGTAAATATAGGTGACAAATGCCCCCACCCTCCGTTGAAGTATCACTTTTGTATGATAAAAATAAATAAATAAAAGGAAAGCACCTTTTTGCCCTTTAAAAAATTCCCTAGAGACTCTTGTGCACCCACGAAAATTTCGTGAAGTCAGTGTCTCTGAACTCAGCACGTGGTTCTCAACCAATCAACTGTAAAAGTAGTCAGCATTCATGCTGAGTATTCCAATTGGCTCAAGGAATGTTTTTTAATGTGTTTGCCAGATAACGTGGAGGGGGATGGGGCGTTAATAAAATGTTGAAAGTCGCACAAGGTTTGCAATTTTTGATAATGGATCCCTAAATTGGGTGCCAAAACGCCACAATTTATTATAAATTATTTAGAGTAGTTAGGAAACACCTGGCGAATATTGTAAAACAGTTTTAGTAGGCGATTTTAATATAGATTTTAATTACGAAGAAGTGTTTTATAGAAGACAAATCCGGTACACTCATAGATTTATGATACACTTTCCAAATGGTAATTATAAAGGTGACGTATAGTTTGACTCTGACTGGTGAAAATTGTTAAACTGTTTTGTAGGCGATTTTAATA
>JAWZYV010003374.1:0-14049 GCA_038373885.1 Cheiracanthium punctorium | reverse complement strand
GAAATTCACATCTTATTTAATGCAATACATTGTTAAATGTGTCTTCTTCTGGACATAGCATTAATACTTAAAAGTAAGTTTTGATAAAAGTACAGCACTTGTTATTTTTCTAAAATCATACCAGTTTCAGAACTTTCATTTATTCATTATTATTTGGTCGGGAAGCAAATATTTTTAACTTTTACTTATCTTTGAATTTGCTTTGAATTGTAATTGACGGCTAACAAAATTCAAAAAAAGGTTTCGATAAATTTTAATGAAAAGTCTATTTTCAACACGCTTTCCGATTTTCCCGCTTAATTAGATTTTCTGCACTTGTATAATAACATATGTAATACAGCTCAAGTGAGCATAATCATCCATTAATGAATAAGGCTACTCAATAGCAGAACATTTTCCTATCCACGTATTTTCATGATACTCGGGCGTAAAAACGTAATCTACACGTCCCACACATCTAGTCACGTTCTAATCGCTAATGAAGGCCCTTTCAGATATTAAAAACAGTATAAAAGCTCTTGCTGCTTCTAGTATCTCCATTTCGAGCATCGCTACAAATCTGAGTGTTGATAAACGCCTGTTTGTAATTTCTAGTAGCAATTAGTTGCAAGTACGTATAGAGTATGTGAACACTGAGTTTTACCGCCTAAGTGAACATCGCATAAATACTTCATAAATAACTCTCAATAACACTTACCGCTGCAGAATAAGAATTTTGTTATTCATCAAGCATTCAGAAAAATGTTTCAATCTGAGAGCTTTGGGTTTCGAAATTATCTAGCCATCCTATTTTTACTGAGAATATAATTCGCTAATTATTACCGTTGACATTTTCGCAAATTTGCAAAAAGCAGGCATTATAAGAGTGCTGTAGCCTTCTTAGAGGTTGAAATTATAAAACAGAATGCTATACATTAAGCTTTAATACACTCTTTACTTTATATATTAAAAAAAAAATAAACTCGCATCATACATAATAATTTTCGAACTTAAAGGGCACATACTAGTTACTATTAGTAGAGCATTTATGGGTATTTAGTTCTATGAACACTTTAATTAATTTCATAAAATTCTCTGTCATTTTTTACGCAACACTGGAACTTATTAAATGCGTCTATGATGAATATTAAAAAAAAAATAATAACGAGATGAAAGTTTATGGGACAACTTTTATGTACACACATGTACAAAGGTTTTGCATATTCATTTTATCATGCAGGTTTCTTGACATACAATTTTGGCTTTACTTACTACACATAAAAATGATAATGAACCTAATTCATCATTTGAATTCCTCGGGAAAATCGATCTTCTATTCTCTTACACTGGCCAGAATCATAAGATATCCATTCGTCTAAGGCGCCACACCCTCTCCCTGTCATCCAATCGGTCTGTTACAGCTCGGCCAACGACTTTATTTTCTACATATTACCTAAAACTTATCAGCTTATTCAAATTTACCCAAAAGTAGGTACTTAACGACCTTAAAGTGTAAAAAATTTGATAGCGCTTCCATTATTGGATCATCTAGTTCATGAGTTATTAGCTTAATGACAAATGTCGTATGAATCATATTTTTATGGCAGTAGGGGCCAAGGCCCCCAGACTCGCTACGCTCGCTTTTCATATGAGGCATTCGGCCCCTAATCGGGCTTCTTCGTAAAAAAGACATAATTTCAACAGAGAAAACACGAAGATTGGATCAGATAGAATGTTACTGAGCTAAGCTACACATTGCTTAGTTCTTGCATCTTCATTGGTACATAAAAATTTGAACTTCACACTACAGTAGACCCCCTACCCCTCATAACACGGAAGATGTTTTGTTATGGGAATCCGTGTTGTACGGGTCCTGAGCTATACTCCACCTGGAGTGCGGACTCCGCTTATAATCGCTGGAAAAATTATTTGTACAACTCAGAAACACAAAGATATTTAATGTTTCCATTCAAAGGTTATACTAATTAGGAGCTAAAGCGTAATAAAATAAGAACTTATGTTTCAGCTGTATTTTTAATAATGTAAAACCTATTGGACACCTTGCGAATTGGCCACCCATGGCAATTTTTCATTATTTGGCGACTTACGTACATGTAAAGTTAATAAAAGCTACGGAACAGATAGAAATAGCCTGCCACCAATGACGACTTTTCGTACTTTGGCGATTTACACATACTCACAACCTATATTTACTGTTCATTTAAAGTTACCGGAAAACTGTTATCCATACTTTCATTTACATAATCGTTTGCAGATTGGCGTACTTAACACCACGAATTATACCATCTCGTCGTGCTAGCAAATATCCAAAGTGTACTATAACTGCTATAATGGCATAGTTAACGCCAAATATTTCTACTGGTAGCCAATAATCCAGCTGGACGAGAGCCGGCTTTAAAATAATCTGCATTTTAATTATTTTTCATTTTCAAGATATTATAGTTATTCTGTTTTGGAAAAACGAATAATCGCTAATTATAAACTCCTGTTGTCTAAGCTAACTTACTATTTGAAAATTGTCAACTTTGTGTAACACATTTTGAGTTACTTATTTCATATAGTTTTTATTTTGGCGTAAAATGGGCGTAATTCTAACTCATATTTGTAAATTTCACGCGATTCTAGATACTTGGAAACGCTTTGTCGCAAAGGAATGAGTGATTTTATGCCAAATCTGGCAACCATTCTGTTTATTTTTTCAGTTTTTTATTAATATCTTCTAAAATAATTCGATTTTCGATATTTAACTTAGCTCATCAGGTTCCTCGGAATTTTTCGAATCTGTGGGCACCTTAGTTGAAACTTAAATCCCCACGGTTTAGGAGGAAATAGGCCAACAAGCTTTGACAGCGCCAGCGGCCTTTACTTTTTTTTAGAATAGAGAGATACCCAAATTAAATTTCTTGCTGTTCTGGAAACTCGCGGAATCTTTCCGCAATCGAAAGATTTCGTTTTGTGTACACAGCTATTCTCATGTCCATGCAAACGATTTATTTGTGAAAAAAAAAAAATGATAATAAACTGTGTAATCTGGAAAATCTCTTTTAAACGAATTTGAATCCCAATTGTATGACGTCATATTCACTTGAAAAGGGTAATTTTGTCACGCAAATTATTTACTTTTTTGACTGTCGGAAATGAAATGGTGCTGAAAATAGCGAAAAATCGCTTAAAAAGGAGGGAACGGGTAGATTTTCAGATTTTTAAAGAAGCGCAGATTGTTTTCTATATTTTTATACATGATCATGAAAATTTTCAAGCGGATTGTGCAAACGGTAAGAAGTTATTAGGCTTTTTGTGTTAACTTCGTAAATTTCACGCGATTCTAGATACTTGGAAACGCTTTGTTGCAAAGGAATGAATGATTTTATGCCAAATCTGGCAACCATTCGGTTTATTTTTTTTAGTTTTTTATTAATATCTTCTAAAATAATTCGATTTTCTAAATTTAAATCAGATTAGCAGGTTCCTCGGAATTTTTCGAATCTGTGGGTACCTTAGTCGAAACTCGAATCCCTACAGTTTAGGAGCAGATAGGTCCAGAAGCTTTGACAGCGCCAGCGGCCTTTACTTTTTTTTAGAATAGAGAGATAATACCGACTGACTCGTATAAGTTTATGAAGAGCGAGAAAAATGTTTTAAATCCATTTATTTTATTTCTTAAACATATATATGTTGGGGTCAGCTACTGGTGATTTGCCTTACTAGTTAGTATGTACTCTTGTTATAAGGTATGACTCATCATTTTTTGTTATAAGGTTCACCCAAATGAAAATAGTACTGCTGTAATAACACCGCTATTTGAAAAGGATGACTGCGCATGCCCGTATAGAGGGTGCAGAGTGCTGGAAGTCCTTGGGATATCGTCAGCTCCCGCCAAATGCATGTGTTATAAGGTATGTGGGGGCACGTTAAAAGGCATCGTTCGCATCATGGAGGCTTCCTAACTGTGCCAACACGCGGTCCCGCTATTTTTAACAGCGGTAAATGTGAGTGCTAATGAAATCTATCGCCAAATGCAAAATGTGTATGGCATGAAGTGTATGTCACGCAGATCTGTATTCTGACGGTGTAGGGATTTTCGTAGGGGAAAAAACAGCGAGGACGACAGGTCACGACCTGGTTAAGCGTACGTAGTTATCACCAAGTCAGCAGGTGCGGCTGTGGACGATCTCTCGAGAAGGAATCGACGAATCACTATTCGCAAAATAGCGGAGGAAAGGTCTATGAGCAAAGGAAGTGTGCACACAATACTGCAGAAAAGGTTGTCCCTTTCCCTGAACTTCTCATCCAATGAGTCAACAATTTCGTTGAACATTGGGGCACTTGTTCTAAGCTGCAATGTGACTTTGCAATGTGTTTAAGAATACTCTCGATTACGCCTGTTATATTTCTCAAACCACCTGTGGTGCTACTTTCATTTGAAATATATTGTTATTTAAGTTTTTTTTGAAGTAAAACTTTGTCAGTCGCGACTAGAGGGTAACTCAGAATTTTTTTTTTTTTTTTTTTTTTTTTTTTTGACGGAAGTAACGCTCAGCAAAGGAAGTGACGTATATGTCATATACTCCACGGAAAGCGCGCCTGAAAAAGAACTGCGGAAAATCCTGCATTTTCGACCGCTCGCTCCTTTCGCAAACTTCATTGTTGAAAATGCATTATCATTATAATCATTATTTAGCTTTTCCTGAGATGGCAACGTTATCCACAAAATATGTATTTAAATATCTCGTTTTGCCGATGGCAACTAGTTGTAAAATTCTATACTCTCTGAGGAGTTTGTGAAGATTTCCGTTGGGAAATAACTTTTGAATTAAATTGTTTTTAAGAGGTCTAACGTTTATTTTCTTGATTGTGTATCTTTAGATTGTGGCTAGTACTTATTTTCAGACATAGAATTATTATTGCCGTGGTGGTATTGGATGAACATACAAATTTCAAACGCGTTTTAAAATATACGACTTGGTGCAGTGATTAATATTTGGCGTCCGCATACTAGAAAGCTTGGTTAGTATTTTGACTAATTCTTGATACGACATTCATCGTGTAAAAATAAGGGGAACCTGTTAGGGAATGAAACGGCGATTTCTCGCCGTTTCTTTGAGACATCAATCTTTATATTGTTGCGGAATTACTCTGCTACTCCTGGGGTTCGTCGTTCTAAAGTCCAGTTGGTGTAAAAAGTTCAAGTAAAAAGTCACTTGTCAGGATGGAACACACACTTTATTGCTTCTAGAACTCCGTAGAACAATCAGCTGTACACAATTCGCAAGCACAATCTAGCAGTAACGTGCTTTTAACAATCCGCTTAGATCAGAAGCTCTCACAAATGCTGTATTTCTCACACAAAAATAAGTCACTTTCACAGGCAAAAATTCAGTGGAAATATTCAAGGGATATCGTACACAATCCCTTAAGACACAGCAATGAAGAATTTGCACACAACACTTTAAAAACAGCTTCATAAAGCAAGCTAAAACACAGCTTCTATAGCACTATCAATTCACAACGCAAGCGTATTCTCACTGAGCTCTTCACACATTGAGCGTTCAACTCGCACTGAACTTTCGGAGCAGCGCGCTGGTGGAATTTATAGAGGAGGCAGAAGCTGGGAGCAGCTTCGAGAAAAGTATATTTCTCGAAGATTCCAGATAAAGCGGGACTTCTGATTACGTCATAGAAGAGAAATGTAAGGTTATTATGCGTTTTTAATGCAATGCGTTTTTTAACAATCCGCTTAGATCAGAAGCTCTCACAAATGCTGTATTTCTCACACAAAATAAGTCCCTTTCACAGGCAAAAATTCAGTGAAAATATACGATAGATAACACTAATAGTCTCTCAAAACTCAGCAATCAAGAATTTACACAAAGCACTTTAAAAACAGCTTCATAAAAGCAAGCCAAAACACAGCTGCTACAGCACTATCAAGTCACAGAACAAGCATACTCGCTGAGAGAGCTTTCACAATACGCGCTCTCTCACACTGGGCGTTCAACTCACTCTGAACTGTCGGGGCGACGCGCGCTTCTATAAATAGCCGACGCAGAAAGTACAAGAAGTTTCCAGATAAGTCAATTTCTCGAGGGTTCTACATAAAGCGCGAATTTTGATTACGTCATAGAAGAGAAATGTTAGGTTATTATGCGTTTTTAATGCAGGAAAAACAACTTCCAGGCCCCATTGGGAAAATCGCGCCAAATGACCAAAAAGTCGCCAAGCCTGGTGACTTTTGGCGAAATATTGCCAAATTTGGCGCCAAAAATAAGTCCCCAAATGTGAAGAGATCTAAGCTCTAGGACCAATATTTCTCGAGTTTTCTAGAACCTCCATTGAAAAACAATGGCAAACCGAAACCTCCAAATCTCCGGTTCTAATTGGCCGATTTTGATGGAACAAAAAGCAAAATTTATCTATTTGAAGCGTAGAATACGAATTTTAAACCATTTTAAGCCCCAGAGCAGCGGGTTAACCCGAAAATTCGTAACAATCTATATAAATAAAATTAGACTTTTGTCTGTACATTTCTTGGAATTCAAAAATTTTGCGATTTCTATCCGTTTCAAGCACCCGGGAATCCGATGCCACCCTCAAAAAAAAGTTTGTCTGTCTGTCATTCTGTCATTCTGTCCGTGACGCTTTTTTTGTTTAAGCATCACGTAAAAACGACTGAAGCGAATGATATGAAATTGGGTGTCATGATAGGTGGTCACTCAACTTAAAACATAGGTGTCGAATTTTTAAAAAAATCTTGATTAGATTTTGAGATTTTGCGAAAATCGTTTCAAACTGCGTAAATTTGTGTTCAAGCATCACGTAAAAACGACTGAAGCGAATGATATGAAATTGGGTGTCATGATAGGTAGTCACTCAACTTAAAACATAGGCGTCGAATTTTTAAAAAATCTTGATTAGATTTTGAGATTTTGCGAAAATCGTTTCAAACTGCGTAAATTTGGTTCAAGCATCACGTAAAAACGACTGAAGCGAATGATATGAAATTGGGTGTCATGATAGGTGGTCACTCAACTTAAAACATAGGCGTCGAATTTTTAAAAAATCTTGATTGGATTTTTTGATTTTGCGAAAATCCTTTCAAACGGCGTAAATTTGTGTTTGCACATCACGTAATAACTGCAAAGGTGAAAAAATGATATTTGGTGATATGATAGGTGGTCACTCACCTTAAACTATATGCATCTAATTAAAAAAAATCGATCAGATTTCGAGATTTTGTGAAAATCGTTTAAAACTGAGAGAATCTTTGTTCCCGCATTACGTAATAACAACTAAAGTGAATGATATGAAACTGGGTCACACGATAGATGGTTGCTCAACGAAAACTATAGGAGTCCAATTTTTAAACATTTTTATTAGATTTTGAGATTTTGTGAAAATTCTCTCAAAATACGTTTATATTTCTTCACCCATCACTTAATACCGACTAATACGAATGATACGAAATTTAGTGATATGATAGGTAGTTGCTAATCTTAATTTATACGTGTTGAGAGAGAGAATTTTAAAAATATTTTGATTACAGTTTGAGATTTTGCGAAAATCGTTTCAAAATGCTGAAAATTTGTTCCAGCATCACGAAATAAAGACTGCAGGGAATGAAACGAATTTGGGTGACATGATAGGTTGTCACTCAACTTAAATTATAGGCTTCCAATTTTTCAAAAATGTTGATTAAATTTTGAGATTTTGCGAAAATTATTTCAATATGCGTCAATATTCGTTCGCGCATCACATAATTACGACTAAAGCGAATGAAATGATATTACTTAGTTACTCTCTAACCTGTAATATTTTAACAATACATATAAATCATAACTTCGCTTTCTTTATTTCGGCAACATACTACATTCATTCTGTGTACTCCTAAAATGCTGACGAAAGTTCTTGCTTTTTGGAAATTTGCATTCACTAACCCGTCGAGGACGGGTACTTCAGCTAGTATATCAATAAGCGTTTTGACGGAACATCCAACATAATATTTTACATGTAATCCCAACCTCACAGGAGGTTGTCGATAACCCTTATTTTTGACGAATAATATACAAGCTTTTAGGAAAAGCACAAAGAAATGGAACCTGTCTGCAATCGAACCGGAAAAGTAGTTGGAAACGTCAGTTTAAGAATACTTTTCCTGGATTCTAACCCAACTTCAAGACAGAACAACGGTTTAAGAACAAGGAGATGGAGCACCACAATTAAAGGGACAGTGGCTGCAAATGTACCTAAACAGCAGAGGGAAATTTTCGTTTAAGAACACTGTTGGAGGATCATACTTCGAACCAACGAAGGTAAATTTATAGGAGGGGACACTTCGCTTAGAAAGTTGGATAAGGCCATTGTTGCAAACAGATGGCGCTACGCACACTGGGTAACTGCGCGTCTCAGGTTGTTTATATTTCCATCGAGGCGAAGTAAATGGAGATCGTTGAATTATCAAAACTTCAAAAAATTAAATACATAGACTTATGAGCGTGATATATAGTAATTACTGTTTTGAGATGTGTTTTAATTACATAATTGTCTTATAATACTATTTCGTAGTGAATATAGGCAATAGTTTCGAAGTGAAGTGATATTATTATTTGTCAAATGCCAGTTGCATTGCCCGTTAGGCCATTAAACTTCTAAATATTATGTATGTCGTGAATGTTATTATTTTGCCCAAAAGATGTATTTTAAGAAATATTAGTACGTAAGAAACGGACCCTGCTGCAATCAATACCAAACAATGGACAGAACCTGCAGATTAAAAACATGGATACAGAATAATAATTCAAACCTACTAGCAGACGAAATCAACGCTTAAGAACACTGTGATAGAAAAACACAACAAAAATTACACTACCTGCATTCGAACCCCACAAGCAGAGGAAAACATCAATTAAAGAACACAGTTAAAGTATAATACTAGACTACGGACATCCCCCCCCCCATTTGACCCAACCTCCAGACGGAACAATGGTATACGAAAACAGTTAAAGAATAATACTACAACATGGACACTTCCTGGATTCTAAGTAATTATCATGAATGACCGATGATTCTTACTGGAGATTTTAATGTTAATTTTCGCTCTCAAGAATCTCAGTTGTTAGTTGATTTTTCAAAAGAAAATCTTGATCTAACTATGAATACTTCTCGACTTCAATCAACAACGCGTTTCGGTACAACAATAGATGCTGTGTTTTCAAGAAAATTAGCAAATTTAGAGAGTTAAATTTGTGTTTCACATTATAATTACCACAGACCTATAACTTCATACATAAAAATTATGATGACATCCAAGTACCTATTTCAAATGAATAATATGAATATAACAATTATATAATCTTTGTAAAGTACATGAATAATAAATATAATTAAATTATAATATGATATTTATTTTAAGTTTAATCATTTCAGTGATATGTGTCGTAAACGTAAAAAAAGTTTTATTGCAATCGCGCATAAAGATTACACGCATGCACTTTATTTTTGTTTTATTTTCAATTTAATTATAAAATTTATACGTTCTAAGCGGTTAGATCCAACTCCTGTGGTTTGTATGTGCGCATTTAATTTTTATAGAATTTTTTATAAATTACATTCAACATTTGTGTGTATATTTCTTTCCAGATTCTGGATATGAATGGTATTTACAGAAACAAAAATGGATATTTTCTGGAAGCTATAAATTTAAGGGGACGTTGGAAATGCCTTGATTTACTAATTTTCTGCACCAAATAGCCTAGCTGAACCATACATATTTTTAGCTATTTTAAAAATCTACAACATGCTGCATATAAACGAGAAAGTATTTAGCAACTTCCATAACCTGTAACAAGCTTTGTTCCACAATCACTATTCATGAAAATAAGCACTAAGCGGAAAATAAGCATCATACTCAATAGAGTTACGTGAAACATCGTGCAACTTTTCTTGCAGGAGTTGCAAAGGAGAAATCACTGAAAATAATACAGCTGCATACCTCGTCTCGTATAACCCACGAATGTCATAATACGTCACAGCACTATTCCAGCTTTTGGGCCCTTCGCTTGACGGAGTTGCTTTTCTCCATTGTATTACGGAGCTTCGGTTGTTATGTTTAACAAGAAACACTCCCCCTTCCCTCTTTTCTGTTGCATGTGATAGTTTCTTTATACTTGTTGTTGCATATTCCTTATATGAAGAATAAAATCGCGCTTAATAAAAGTTTAACTACTGTACACCCATGTACAGCACAAAATAGTAAAATAGAAATACTTCAGTAAATTTTGTTAATTGTGTGTTTCTATTTTACTGTTTTTCACATACTTCTGGCTTGAGGTTTCTTCTGGTAACTTCTGGCTTGAGGTTTTTTTACGGGATTACAACAGCTAAATGCATGAACTCATACATTGTGTATCAAGCACGTTCTTAGTTAAATAAAAAAGTTGTGAGTTTGGGTTTAACTGAAAACTCGGTTTCTGAAGAGTTTTTGTCGAATGTTTAGCTTTAACGCATTAATACACAGCAGTGGCGTAGAGAAGGGGGGGGAGTTAGGGGGGGGCATAACCCCCCATGAGGAATTTTTGCCACAAAAAATATCTATTCTTCACTCCCTTATCACACACACACACCTATACCTACCTATATATGAGTTGAAGTAGTTGTAACCGACCCCCCCTATGAAAAATTTGTGGCTACGCCCCTGATGCCCAGCGATCTATTTTTCGACGCTTTCAAAAATTCAGTTGTATAATATTTATAGTATAGGTAAATGTAAGTTATTTTCCTAGTTTAATTTCTCAAATCGTAAATTTGATTTCTTAAAAATAATCAGCGATAACAAAGTAAAATAAGAATTTTTCACTGTCTTATTCATTTTTTTGAACAATAATTACATACTTCATGCCACACAAACATCGGAATTTTTTTTTTTTTTTTTTTGGTAACTTCTGGCATCCATATAAATTAGAGAATGTGCTGGAAAAATTTATGCACTAATGGGTTAACTCTAAAATTGTGGATTTAAAGCTTGAAATATTTTAAAACGTCTATTCAAAATAAATAAAATTAAAAAAGAGAACGGCATTTTAAACTTTAGTTTACTCTTATTCTGAAATTTACGCAGTTGCTATACTTTATTATAGTTTACTTTGTTGGAATTGTTTGGAGGTTCCAGCTTCCGCAGAAAAATGCTAATTAAAAAGTCTATTAGAAATAAGAGAATGCGTGTACTGAATTATTTATGTAACAAACAAAATTTAATTACACGCGATTAAATACGAAGGCTATATATGTCAGTCATACTTTAAACAAACTCAAAGATAAATATTGGAATTGGCAGTATTTAAGGTTTGTCAACACTTAATTGCTAACAAAAGCAAATAATTATTTAGAAAAAAAAGGAAAGTGGAAGAAAACGTCATAACAAAACACACTGAAAAGAAACGGTGTTTTAAAGATCAAATCAAGCTTTTTAAAAGAACACACATAAAAGTTTACTTATCAAGCTAATTTGCTGTTCGATTGGTAGAAAATCGCAATTTTTTCACTTCTTCAACTAGAAGAAGATTCAAACTTTCTCCATCGTATTTACATTTCGAAGCAACAATTGCATGGACATTTTTTTTTCAGTGAAAATGGCGCCCTCTCCTGGATCCGAGTCTATCCTCATTGTTATAGAAAACTAGCTGAAGTACCCGTTCTTCGAACGGGAATGAATGGACTTTTTGATATTACGATTTGTGGTGATTACTATTCATTGTAATAAACAGATATAGCAAAATGGATATCGCGTTATATTGTGTCCAATGATCATGCATACCCAATTGCAAGGCAATCGTTTGTACGGTGCAGAAGGCCATGCGGCGTAGCGCAATCTAGTGGCGAGTTTTAGCAAAACGGATACGGCGAAAATATTCTTCGCATTCAGATATCGCTGTATACGAATTTTCATGACGATCGGCTGGACAGTCCTGAAGTTCATGTGTTGACGCGACATCTAGTGGTAAATTATAGGAAATGGATAGCGCCAAACTCTTTCCTGTGTTCAAATATCTATGTATACCTATTTTCATAGCGATCATTTGCACAGTCAAGAAGTGATACACTGCAGGGCCATCTAGTGGTTAATTAAAGTAATGATTTGCTACAGCGCCGTCAAGTGGCGAGTTATAGCAAAATGGATAACGCCAAAATATTCTCATCGTTCAAATAGCTATGTATACTGATTTTCATAGCGACCGTTTGAATGGTCAAGAATTTGGCCTGCTGCAGCGTCATCTAGTGGCGAGTAAAAATAATAATGCATTGCAGTGTCATCTAGTGGTGAGTAACATCAAAAGGAACGCAGTTAGAATATATTCTTCGTGCTCAAATGTGTAAGTATAAAAAATTTTATGCCGATCGGTCGAGCGGTATAGAAGTTGATGCGTTGCAGCGCCATTTAGCGGCAAGTTACAGCAAAATGGATAGTGAAAAATATTCTCCGTGTTCTAATATTCGCGTGTACCAAATTTCATCGAAATCGGTTGGACGATATTCGCATAGCAAACGACTAAACGGAATAGAATTCGACGTTGTGCTGCGGCACCAAGGGGCAAGTTAGAGGAAAACGGGTAGCATAAAAACCTTCTCCATGATAAAAGACTTAGTTGAACCAAATTTCATGGTGCAACGGTGCTGGAGTTTTTCAACCTCATACACACATACCAACATTCATTTTTATCTATAACCAGTGTTATTATATATCCCAGTCTCAAATAAAATCCAGTTTCAAATCTAAGCCTCGCCAAAGTGCCAACATACGCCATTTTGCAAGCGTTTTTTCAGGAAATCATTCGAAGCATTGACTTAGCAGCAATCAATATGGGAAATGGTTCGACCGCGAAAAAGTAAAGCAAGCCTTTATTTGAAAAGTGGAATCCCTTAATACAGCCGAATTTTTTAAAATTATCAACTATAACGTGTTTTATTCATCGTTACTCCGATGTACTAAATGAGAAGATTTCAATTTTCTGAAATTTGGCGGAATTCCCCCAACTTAAATCAATGTACTCATTTGGCGAGAATTCTGGAGATATATCGCTTGAAATCCCTTAATACCTGCATTATTTCTTCACGGATCATTAAAATTTAACGCTGTATTTTCATAAAACCTTTGCACTTGTTTTCAAAAATCTATTTCCTTAAGCTCACAATAAATTGCGCCAAGCCGAAATCTGTGCAAACCGCTAGAACTCACTTTCTCAAAATCAGCATTTGAGCCATTTTATTTTTTCGCCAACTAAAAAAATTTACCTAATAGCCTCGGAAATCTTCAATTCTTATTATTTTGCGTATAAAACATTTCATTCCTGCTCTGATTTCCCATGCACACGATATTATAATTAAAAAAAAATAACCTTACGAATATAAACTAACAAAAAAAAATCATTATTATTCTTTTAT
The DNA here is from genome assembly GCA_038373885.1 of Cheiracanthium punctorium. Classification (NCBI taxonomy): domain Eukaryota; kingdom Metazoa; phylum Arthropoda; class Arachnida; order Araneae; family Cheiracanthiidae; genus Cheiracanthium; species Cheiracanthium punctorium. The sequence continues at coordinate 615 of JAWZYV010003374.1, read as the reverse complement.
TTTTACTTTGAGAATTTAAAACATGTTATTCGGCAAAATCGCCACACATGGCAACCAAGATCCTTATTTCACACTTTTTTCACTACAGGGGCTGCAATTACGTAAAGCTTTTTGCGTGGAGAGCATAAAAAAAATCTCTTAAATTCCGGGAACGGGTGGACTTTCAAAGTTTTAAAGTGGACTACGATTTATTCTATATTATTTTACATATCTGTGCTAAATTTCAGGCCGATAGGTCCATTTTTGTGGATTTGTATACGAATCAAATCCACGAACAAATAAACAAACAAACAGAATTTCATTTTTATTTATAAGATTCGAAATGTAAGGAGATTGATTTAAAGGCATTCCCGAGTGCCGCATTTTATAGCAAGAATTTTATGTATAATTTTTTCCTTTCAGATCACGCAGGATATGTTAAAAGAATGTTATGGCTACCTACATCCCCCCATAGGTTACGAATTTTGGAAAATCCTGTTTAAACTAGTACCTTATAGTAAAAAGTTCGCATTCTTACATACCACATTTCGTATCATTTTCAGTAGTTTGGATCATTTAGATTACTGACATCTGTAGGGATGGACGCGAGACGAAAAATAAGCGTCTCCCGTCTCG
>JAWZYV010003373.1:0-14010 GCA_038373885.1 Cheiracanthium punctorium | reverse complement strand
ACACACTCTGAATATATGTCTGTTCTTCTGTCTATCCTCTGTAAAGTATTAAGATAAATTCTAATATTCTGCGGTTTCTTTAAAAAAAACGAAGATAAATTAAAATTACAAAATATTTAATTTCATTTAAAAAATAATTCCTTGTGTGGGGGGTCTCTTCGCCGTCCTGCCCCCGCACTACGGGGTAACTTTCAAGTGTATGTTCGGGGGTTTCGGAGGCTTACTCTATACCACTGCTAGGGGCGTAATCCTTGTGAGGAACACTTTCCAAACATTGTGTTGAGGGGGCACAAAATTCAAACCCTGCTAGAAGCAATCATGACACCTCAGCTACAATGCTGTTGCTCTTTCTTCTCAACCGAAAGCTGTCGACAACCTCAAGTTTGCGTTTTTCTTGAGCACTCCAGGAACAAAACAACCCTCTGCAAGAAAGTCGCCCGCTCAGTCTCAAGGTCATCTTTTTATGGCTATTTTATCTGCTAATCATCTGCAAAGTCAAGAAATACCTCTTGCTACTTCTGACTAATTCATTTGAGACGATTACTTCTCACAAAAGCCTTTGAGGAGTTCTTTGTGAAAAAGCTCCGTATCCACAGGCTTTTGTCTTATCGAAAAATAGTAGCACTACACTCTAAAGAGTTTCAACCAATATAGAAAAATAAATATTTGACAGTAGAAAGATTGGAACGAAATTTTTGAGGGGGCTGAAGCCCCCACAAGCCCCATGGAGTCGACGACTATGGCCGTACATATATAAACTTAAATTCGGCTTGATGGAAAAATATTAAAGCTCATGCTAAAATTACCCGGGGAATGATATATCCCAATATCCTCAACCCCGGCTTCATGTGTTCTTAGATCGTCGGTCTTCTGTCAAATGAATTTATATATTTAAAAGGGGACAATGTGATCATGCTTTACTCATGCTCATGACTAAAAACTCATCGTGGTCATGATGCACGAACTGCTTGTTGTACAAAATTTCTTCGGAAGACAATAAATCAAATAGTACAAATTGACATAGTTTCTATAAAACTAGGCGCAGAATTTGAATACGGCAGCTTTACGATTTCACATTAGTTCTGTCTCGGTATGTTGGAACATTCAATAATTAAGAAGAGGAGGAGTGGTGATTACAGTATTTTTTGTACTGATATTTTTTTAAACATTACTTACGTTTTTTCTCTATTACGTACCATCATAAAAGTACGCTTATTTACTATCTCAGAAACCTCTTATACCTCATTAACGGTAAATAGAACTGACCATGGTCTCTTTATGATTTTGTGATTTCTGTTTAGTTCAACCATGGGGGCCGGGAGGGGGCGCACTTGCACCACCCTGGAGTTTGAAAAAAGTATAATTAACCTGAAAATATAAGTAATTTGTTTTACACTTAAGACAGATAAAAAAATAGCCTGAATGTGTGTGTGATATTTTGAATTCTACGTGTAACTGTCGCATTAAATTAGCTGTTTAGACCTGTGTTTATGGCTTAATATTTTCAACCATTGTACATGAATTTGAAACTTTTGAGAAGTCATCCACATTTTTATTTTGGATAATGTTGGCGCACGCACATGAGCCCTCATAATGTATTGTCCAACGCTTACGGTCGTAGTAGTGTTGAATGCGTCACGGCATGTGCCCGCAATTAGGAAAAACTATTTTGAAATAGTCTCGATAATATTCGAGGTAGACGGGACTGGGCTTGTCTTGAATTATCGAAATCATCAAATTAATAAACAGATAAATGGAAATAAATCAATTTTTGTGATTTGAATACATATTTAAATGAAAAATGTAGTTACATGTAATCATATTACTGATTAGATCAGGTTAATTATATCAGAATACAATAATCAACTGTTTTGTATTGACACGTTGACTAGTTTCCGAACAGCAGTATCGCACCATTGCCAAAGCAGCGTGTCAATACTGCACAGAAATGTCTATGAGAACATCTACAGAAAAAATACACCCACTTTCTTTGGAAGAGGGATTTCTGATAGGGCTTCCGGGTGCACCAAGTATTTAAATTTTCGTCCTGCAATTAAAAAAAAAATTGCCTGTTTCATATGTGTTGGTCATTATTTGGGAGCTAAACTGATTTTTTCCCTAACTGAGATGTATGGAAAACTAGAACAAACGAGACTCGAACTATCCAGACTCTATTGTGAATATGATTAAATACAATTATTTTAGGACTTAACGCTTAAAGTTTAACATTTCTTTTTAACAGGTAATTTTTCAGAGATTTAAACTCAAAAACTGTTATATGAAAATTTGTATTTTGAGTTTTTTGACATGGTGGTTTTTCAAATATTAAGTGAAGGCATCACTGCGTCATTTTCGAAACTTGAGCTCAGTTTAATACGGGGATGTCCTTGCCAACTGCACTTAAGGAAAACCTGCACATGGGCTATCTGTCATGGAAGGAGCAGGTTACCTTGGGCAGAGCACTTTTTAAAGGGTTCTAACGCGTTTTCACGTAACATGTAGAGAAAACTGGCCAAGTTTGTTTGTTTGTTGTAAGAGGTTTTTGCTACGGCCGGCTGGCTGGCATTACCTCCGCCTATCCACAATACTTAAACAACGGGACCCACCCGAACGACTTTGAAACAAACTTTATTTTTATGAAGACACCACCGAAGAGGGATCCCTCGAATCCAACACCGTGGAAGAATCAGCCACACAAACACCGCCGACCATCCACCGGCGAGCGTCATGGAGATAAACCAAGGAGAAGAGAAACACTACACAAACGAGCAACTATAGGCCCGTTCGAGAATTCACCGGTTGGTTATGCACCGGTGCTACCGGTTGCGGTCATTCTTCGGTTAAGTGACGTCACGGTTGTCAACCGGTTTCGGTCATCCTCACCACATCGGATTCTAAGCCGAGAAAACAAAAATAAACGCTGGCAACACTACGCTAATAACCGGAATAACCCACCTCGCTAGCAGGGTCATTCTGGTTGCGCTCTGGTCACGCTGAGCAGACAACCGCTACATGACCGAAACGTTTTCGAACGTGGTTACTTCTAGAGCTCCGCCCCATGCTCCGCCTTTTCGAACGCTCTGGTCGTGCACCGGTGTTACCGGTGCACGACCGGTGAATTCTCGAACGCGCCCTAAGACTAAAATCTACCGCTCCTCAAGAACAAACGCCTCCACAAATCGAGAAGCCTTGAATCACCGATCAGTTTCTCCCAGAACTCCGACCACACATACGGGCTATCATAGTGCATCCGGGAAAACAGCAGCGCACATTCTGCAGCAAAGCCCCGACAAAAGAAAATATAGTGCAGTTCCGTGCCAATTTCCGAGAAGCAAATGTGGCATAGGGGAGATTCCCGCAACCGGAACCGAAAAAGACGGGCCTCCGTAGGAAGGGACAGGGTACGGAGCGGGGCATTCAGAACATCGTCCCTGCGAGAGCCAGGGAGCGAATAAATTTTATTCCCCAAATGAATCCCTTCCGCAGCATACTTGCTCTCCTGCCACCATAGCTCATACTCCTGCCACATTTTTTGCTTGAGGATCCTTTTTACGTCCTCGGCCGCGACCCCCCCATGGGTGGCCGTGCCAAAAGGTCCCAGCTTTGCTGCCTGGTCTGCAGCTTCATTTTCAGGGATACCGGCATGACCCGGGACCCAAATCAATTTGAGGGGTCCATTGACCTTACTGGAAAGGATGTGCGCCAGAGCCAGGATAACCGAGGCCGACTTGGGGTTCAAGGACTGGAGAGCTTTCAGGACCGACAAACTATCCGAAATGATAATACCAGGATCCCCACGGAGGAGCCTGACCCCCAGAGACACCGCCTGAGCCTCGGCCGTGAAGACAGAGTTTAGTTGGTGTACTAAGTAGGCTAGAGTAATTTTGCGGGCTAGGTCTACCGCCGCAATCGCCGTTTTCGCATCATCTTTGGACGCGTCGGTGCAGGGCCGGCCCTAACAGTTTTGCCGCTCCGGACAAAAATATAAAATGCCGCCCCCCCCCATTAAAAGTACTATTAAAAGAAATAAATTGTTTACAGATTCTGTTTTCATGCCTATAAAACTGGAATAGCTCTTTAAACATAACACAGCATAAGAAAAAACCATATTTATTAAAAACCACACATTAAGCAAGCTAAAAACCAAAAGAAAGAGAGAAAAATCAAGAGTTATTTTCCTGACTTTTAATTTCGCAAAATTCCTGACTTTTTCTCTTAAATCAATTTTTCAACTAATTCATGTTCGATAGCCAATGTAGTTAAATTATTTAACGTATCTGGAAGTGTTGTGGAACATAAGAAATTTTTAGTTAACTTTAATTTCGAGAAACTCTTCTCTGCACTTGCCACACTTCTCGGCAAAGAAAGCGAAATTCTCGAAGCAATACCAAGATGTGCGTGTAAAATCTAGCGTTGAAATTAGCTTTAAAATTTCAATTGGGCTTTAATTTTTGCCTAATAGGGCCGTAACTGACACTATTTCATTTACTAGATCAAGAGCGTTTATATTTTCCGATTCCCCATCGGTCAGTATTAACTCCAATTGTTTACACTATAAACAGTGTTAACACTGTTACACTGTGTTACGATGTTTAATAATACTTTTTAGGAGTGTCTTTTAACTCCTTTATGCCGTGCAAAAATGTAAAATAATTACATTGGGTACTTATTAAATTAAATCTGCACTGTTAGGTATTAATCGCTTTGTTTACTGTAAAAAATTAAAACTATCTTAAATTTTAATTTAGGATCTTTCCCCAGGTTATCTCGTGATTCGCAATCTAAATTAATAGGTTACGCGGCTGCTTAAACTCAGTGTTATCCAGAATACTATCTCGTCGGTCAGTTCTCTTGCATAACAGAACATTTCATTTAAAATCACATCCAATCGAAGATCCTTACAAAAAAATCTTTACAGTTTCTTAAGAGTTCTAGAACAGATGGTTGTCTTTTGACTGCAATAGCTTTCTTAATGGATTCATGGAATTGAAGATTTTATACCAAATAATAATAGATCATACGAACATGAACTGTTTGAGAGAGTTAAATAATCCTGTAGCCAAATCACTGAAACAAAAACTTAAAATTCTTTCATCAACTTTAACGGTAGCCTCATTGGAACTAGATTTGTCAATAACTTTATACCTTACCAAGAATGCGATTTGTTCCATTTTTTTGCTATCAGGAATGCAATCTAGAAATATGGGATAGTATTTGGCTTGTTGAATTTCATTAACAAAGTGTAATTTGAATCCAACTGGAAACCTTGTGAAAAATCTATGCAAAATGAGTAAATATTTGTCTGCAAATCACATATAAACAACTGAAGCGAATGAAATTAATTTTATAGCAACACCAAAAGTGGCAACTTAATTTAAACTGCAGGTACTAAAATTTTTCTAATTCGTTTAAAAGGTTTGAGTTTGAAAACCGTGTGTAAATGTATGTTCGCCCTTTGTTAAAAAATGGCTCGATGGAATAGAATGAAATTTGGAACTATATTGAATAAGTTAATTGAAACAATAGATACCAAAATTGTTTCAAGTAATTCATACACTTTGAGATTTTGTAAAAATCGTTTAAAAAGTTTGTTCTGGCATCCATCAAAAACGGATTAAGAGAACAGAAGGAAATTAGGTCATATGATGGCTAACAAAGCATCATCGAAATTTTTTAAAGATTTGAATAAATTGAAAGGGTCTGTAAAAGTTGCATTCAATTTTTTTTTCTTTTTTAGGGGGCGGGGAGAGAGGGGGGGGGTGTCACTTTAAGGCGTCTGGAGGTAATACAAAAGTGGCTGTTCGACTTATACAAATTACGTCGATTTCTTTTTTTTAATTATTATTATTTTTTTTTAATTTTGAGAAAATTGTGCAAACATTTTCAGACATAATATTAAAATTTCTAAAGTTAGAACAAAATTCAGTTACTGACGAGGAGATTGAGTTAAATAACATTGTTTGAATTCTTCCTAATTAAATATATATTTATATATTATTTTGAGAAAATTTTGTGTGACCACTTCGTGAAAACAACTAGTGGTCAGACAAAAGGGAATGAAACGAAATTTTGTTAAAAAGTAGGCGGTTAGTAAATTAAAATTACAGGTTTTTAATTTTCTACAAATTTGAATTACTTTTGAGGTATGACGTAAACTTTGATAAAGTTCTCTGCGCATCAAGTAAAATCATCAAAATATAATTCAATCAGATGTTGCAGTGTTAAATATAGGCTACTTGCTATTACAAAGCATTTTCCAGGTATTCTCTTTCAGTTTCATATTCATTACTAGCATCTTCTTTTGCACGTTTAAATGACTTTTTGATGTAGGAAGCTCATCCACTAAAAGAAAACGTTAATTTTGAATGTAAAATATTTTCTCTATTGACAGTTTGTCTCAGTAATTTGTTACTCTCTAACCTGTAATCTTTAAACAATGCACAAGAGTTATAACTTTGCTTTCTATATTTCTGCCAGTATGCTAATTCCGTTTTTTACTTTCCGAACATGTACCATGTAAGGAAAGTATTGTAATCATGAAAAAATTCGACTTCGAGATTTTGGTGTTTTTACACGTTTTGAGGGCTTCTGAATCCATTTATGCTATTTTTACGAGATGTATGTATGTATGTGTGTATGTTTGTGTGTGTGTATGTGTGTTTGTGTGTATGTGACTGAACACGATAGCTCCTGAACGGAGCATTCGATTGAGCTCAAATTGGATATATATGTCATAAACCACCGTCGCAAGACCGGTATTGATTTTGGTGTGTATAGGACATATAGTTTTTCTACAGGGCTACGACAAAGATTTCTTTTACATTATGGCCTATGAGGGGAATTTCTTGAAAGTGCGCTAGCGTTTAAACGGTAGATTCGATTGAGCTCAAATTGGGTATATATGTTATAAACCACCGTTGCAAGACCGGTATTGATTTTGGTGTGTATAGGACTTATAGTTTCTCTACAGGGCTACGACCAAGATTTCTTTTACATTATGGCCTATGGGGGGAATTTCTTGAAAGTGCGCTAGCGTTTAAACGGTAGATTCGATTGAGTTCAAATTGGGTATACATGTTATAAACCACCGTTGCAAGACCGGTATTGATTTTGGTGTGTATAGGACTTTAGTTTTTCTACAGGGCTACGACAAAGATTTCTTTTACATTATGGCCTATGGGGGGAATTTCTTGAAAGTGCGCTAGCGTTTAAACGGTAGATTCGATTGAGCTCAAATTGGGTATACATGTTATAAACCACCGTTGCAAGACCGGTATTGATTTTGGTGTGTATAGGACTTATAGTTCTCCTAAAGGGCTACGACAAAACTTCTTTTATGTTATGGCATAATGGCATATGGGGAGAAATTCTTGAAAGTGGGCAAGCGTTTAAACGGTGCATTCGATTGAGTTTCAATTTGGTATATATGTTTGAATTATTCATCGATTAAAATTTATTTAAGTGCTTGGTAATGATCTTAATCGTAAGTGTTCGGAAAGTCGAGTGGAGTCACTCCAGATTTTTGTACTCTTACAATGCAAACAAAATTTCGCGCGGTTAGTAAAAACCCATCAATGACGGATGGATACATCAGTTAGTAAAGTTATATAGAATGATATTCTTCGGAATATTTTTTTATCTTTCGGAATTCCTTTGCTAATACAAAATGTATTTTTTAAATTCGAGCCAAAATGCCGCCCCTAAAATTTGCCGCCCCGGACAGGGGTCCGGTTTGTCCGGCCCTAGGGCCGCCCCTGCGTCGGTGGCAATAATTTGCCAAGACGGGAAGTTGGTATACACGAAGTCCCTGAAACTGTTTTTGACGTCCCGGAGCGGGAGCCCCCTGTCGTGGAAAGGGAGACCTTCGGTGATTATTTCTATCGTTTCCAGGGCGCTGGAACAGGGCCAGACCTTTTGGATGAGGCTACGGGAGGAGACAGTAGCGTGTTACAGGCTCCAGCTACTTTCCTCGAAGATGTCCTCTGTGTCGGTATACCGACCAAAGTTTCCCGCCGGACAGCTACGGAGAAGGAAGGAAGACGAGAGGTAACCACGGCGAAAAGAGAGCGGGCACTGCCCCGATTCCCGGTAAAGCTTGGGGAGCGGGGTCCACCTGGGGACCCCCAGAGCAAAACGCAGAGCGGCGTTATAGATAATGTCCAATTTTTTTAAGTCCGTCGCAGCCGTATGTTGGTAGATCGGACTAGCGTATTCGATAGTACCCCGAATGATTGAATTTACTAGCGCTAAGAGGTCAACGGTCCGCGCTCCCCAAAGGGGGGAAGAAAGTCCTTTTAATAAATTAAGCCGCTTTGCACACTTTACGCGAACGTCTGCAATATGGTCCTTAAACGAGAGGTGTGATGAAAACCTGCACCCCAGCATTTTCATTGATCTACTCCAGGGGATTGACGAGCCATGTATCCTAATCTGCTGCAAAGGGACCCTACGGTTTCGAGAGAAATTTATGGCTTCGCATTTGTCTGGCCGGAGAGAAAGTTTCCAGTGCGTACACCATTGCTTCAGTCGTTGCAGGGCCTCTTGTAGTAAGTTGATTGCTTTATGAGGGTCTTTGTTATTACTGTAGGCGACCACGTCGTCAACGTATACTATAACCCGGACTTCGGGGTCGAAGACTTCGAAAATATCCCACATATAGAGCATAAACAGGAGAGGGGAGAGCACCGTCCCCTGAGGGACCCCCTTGAGAGATTGCACCGGGTGAGAATAGATACCTCGCCACCGAACCTTTATTGACCGGACGGAAAGCCAGTTGGCAATCCACCTTCCGACCAACCCCCCGATGCCTACCACGGCCATCTTGTAGATCAAGGCGTCCCGCCACACCGAGTCGTATGCTGAGTGGATATCCAGTTTAACGGCAACAATAAAATCCCCTTGCCGCCTGGCCTCTTGAACGTCTTTCCAAAATACCCGAAGAGCTCTGGGACAATCGCTATTTGGCAGAAAGCCAAAATGTCGGGGATGAAAGATCTGTTTGCTCGTTACGTGATCCAGAAGCCTGGCCAAAATCATTCGCTCCATGATTTTGCAACCCGTCGACGTGAGAGAGATTGGTCGGTAGGACGCCACTTGCGACTTAGGCCGCCCACATTTCCAGATGGGCAGAATGATCGCCGACGTCCAGCTCTTTGGGACCTTTCCGGAGCACAGCAGATCGTTAAAGGTCTCCAGGAGTTTGGCCCTACCAGAAGGGATGAGGGCCTTGAAACGAGCAGCTGAGATACCATCTTCGCCAGGAGTTGAGTTTCTAGATTTCTGGATGGCCCTATTCAGTTCCTCGATCGAGAACGCCTTGTCCCATCTGTCGTCCTGCTGATTGAGGGCATACGGGATAGCTTCTAACCAGCTGCGATCCCCATAGTAGGAGGCAAAAATTTGAGCCTGGTCTTCGCGGTCCGGGAAAAGTCTCGACTCATGTTCCAGTATAAGGTGGGAGTCGTCCCCAGGACGCCTACGCGCCAGTGCTTTTATTATTGGATACAGGCCGCCACCAGACTTGTTGTTGCACAAGTTACTCCAGTATTGCCGAGACTGAGAACGAATCCGACGGCGGAGGCGGGAAGAAAACTTCTTATATTCAATCCAGTGGTCCCGAGACAGGTGCGTCCGGGCCAAGCGGAGGAACTTCCTCTTTTGTCCCAGCAACCAAGCACATTGCGGATCCCACCATGCAGGATTCTTCCTCGCCGGGACACTGATGCTCGTCGAATGGAGCGTCACCGCTTCGTTATAGCCTTGTTCCAAGTCCCCGATTGTTAACACGTCCTGGGAAGCGATCGCTTGGTTGAGTTGGGTCTCTACAGCTTTCCAGTCCGTGATGAAAACACGACGGCGCAACAGCGGCCGGAATGGGAGCTGGATCACTATGGGATAATGGTCAGACTCAAACAGGTCTGGGTGGACATTGCAGAGACTGTCCAAGTACAGATCGGAGCTTACAAAGGTCAGATCAATTAGGGATACCTGTCCTGAAGGAGCCACATGGGTGGCGTATCGGTCGTTGAGGAGGCACACATTATTGTTCATGTACCAACTAGCAATTTCTTCCGAACCAGAGGAGTTGCTTACGTTGCCCCAAAGACGATGCTTCTGGTTAAAATCACCGACGATTACGAACGGATTGGGAAGGAAGCTGAGAAGGGATTGAAGCCAGTGTTCAGAAATCGTACCATCGGGACAATATAGGTTGGCTATATGCAGCCAGAGCTTCCCAAGACGAACTTTAACCACCATTGCCTCAACCCCCGGGGGGATAGGAGGCGGCAAGGAGATAGAAGAAGAAGGCACATTCCGGTCGACCGCAATGAGGAGGCCACCTCCACGGCCTGGCCTATCCTGGCGGTAGATTACCTTTCGGGGAATGGAAAAAGGAGAGTCAGCGTCCAAGAAAGTCTCTTGAACCACTAAGATCCGAGAGTCGGCGAAAGGAGCCCATTTCAGCCAATGACGCTTAGGGCGCAGACCCCTGGCATTCCACTGAGTTAACAAGAAGGGGGAGAGACTGTCCATTTCCGGCGGAATGAGAGAGGGGAGACCTGAAAGAAGGGAGGGAAAAAAAAAAAAAAAAAAAAAAAAAAAAAAACCTACTTTAGCTCTTGCTAAGTGGGACTACCCGTCCCCGCCGGCTTCCCCGGGCCGGTGTCTTGAAACTTCTTTCCGCGTCCCATAGAAGAGGCAGAAAAACGAGACGAGCTGCTCAAAGCCAGCCTTTTTGAAGAGTTTGAGGAGGAAACTGGAGTTTCCGATAGAACTGGAAAGTCCATGGGCAGTTCTAGCGGCTCTGTATTTTCCAATGTGGCGAGAGGTTCCGTACTTGGCATGGTCTTCGCCACTAGAGAGGTGATACCCTGAACCATATCTTTCATCGCAGCAAGCATAAGGTTGGCTTGTTGTTGTAAGCATAGGAGTAGCGATTCGTGGGATTTTTGAAAAAAGTTCTCTAACGTGGATTCTAGTTCTTTTTTAGTGATAAACTGTGCCGATTCCCGGCAGGAAGACAGGGTGGCCGAGGCATAGCTCCCCCCCACCGGTTTCGACTTGTATTTACGGCGCGCTTCCGCAATTGTTAAATGAGAGTTTGCTTTAAGTTGTAGGATGGCCATCTCTTCCCTACGGGCTTTGCATACCGGATCTGTTGCTTCGTGGTTGTCTCCGCAGTTGGGCCATGGTTTTTTCTCAGTCGTGCAAGTATTACTGGAATGGCCCTCTCCGCATTTGCTACATGTTATCGTAGCCACACATTTGGAAGTCACGTGGTCGTATCGCCAACAGGTTTTGCATTGCCGAGGTCGATCGATAAAAACTTTTATTTTTTCACGCATATAAAAAAAACTTTACTTCGTCGGGGATTGTGGTCCCAAAAATAGTCACCAGGACGATTTCAGAGGGTATGATGGATGGCCCTGTATTCCGTGTGAAGCGTCTGAGCTCTTTTAACTTGATGCCATTTTCTTGTTGCAGTTCGGTCCCCAGTTCGTCTAATGGGGTGTCCGGGTCTATATTGTGGATTGCAAATTTGGATGTGATGGTTTCGTACGGGATATACGCAGAAACTTCTACATTCAAAAAGGAGGTAGTACATGCTAAAGCGCAAGCACTATCAACGTCGTTTGTCTCTATTAAGAGTTTGTTGTTCCTAGTGAACCGCACGCCGAGGATCTTCCCCTGGGTTCCCACAATCCTGTCAATTTCTTCTTTCAATAGCTTTGGGCGATTCCGAGGTAGATGACCCGACCCAGCACTAAAAAAAATGCATACTTTCTCCGCGCCATTGTCGAAAGCATACCGAATCTGTTCTTCTAGCGAGTGCTCTTCCCTAATGAAGTATTTCGGATCCCACTGGATATCACGTACGTGCACCGTTGAATGCATGGAACTATTGCCTCGACTCCAGAGCTGACGCCTCTAAAACTAATATATTCCAAAAAAGAACGGACTTACCTTGCCCGAAAAAGAAATACCTGTATCCGGAAGATTGTAAGCCTTGCCCGACCTTTTTCCGCTGAAAATATTCTCCTACTCCGACCTATCACACTCAAAACAAACACAGCTGGCACCCAGCCAGCCGGCAAAAGCAACAAACCTAAGAGCCGAAACTTCTAGAAGTCGGCAACCGAATTCAAAAAACACGTAACTCGCTCAACCACCGCCACCAGTCACGCGAGCGGCAGAGAGAGAAAAAAACCTGGCCAAGACTGAAAACCGTTAGATTGACACCCGCGCGGCAGATCAGAACTATTGACCTTCACATTTTAGCCATCTACCATTTTCAGTACTGGACATGGCGGGGACCCACCCCTAAGCCAAAAATTGCTATATACATCAATGCTAGACAAAATACATTTTTTCGCTTCAGTTTTTCTGGGAAAAGTAGTCTATTTAAATATTAAACAATGTTATCAAAATTGCATATAATTTAACTAATTAATTATTAGTATACTTAAATTGAGGTATTACTAATTAGGCCAAATTAATAGTTTAAGATTTTGTACTTTTCAGCTGAGACAAAATATTTATGACGATGTTCATTTCACATTTTAATGCTACATTTTCCAGTCAAGACTCTTTTTCCTTCAAACGCCAAATAGTCTAATTTTTTATATGCATGTATACAGGGTGTCCCTGAAGGTAGTTAAAATACATACAAAGAAGCATTTTTCTGCGTTGCAACGTTTGGTTGGAAATGAAAAATTTAGATAGTTTCAGCACGATAGGGATCCAGCCTATTTCGCAAATAATGTGCGTAATTACCTCATTGTCATTTTTGACCTCCGATGGATTGGACAAACGGAGCTATACTCTTGGCCAGCAGGTTCATTAGATTAATCAAGTATCGAGTTTTGCTTTTGGGGACATCTCAAGGCGCTCGTTTACAAGACTCCAGTTGACTCAGATGAGGGCCTCATTACAAAACTTTAGTAACCGCTGCAACCGTTCGTGGAACACCTGGCATCTTCGAAAGGGTACGCCAATCACTTGCTAGACACTACCAGCAAATTTGAGCATTTACAATAGAGCTTTTTCATTCCTTTTGCATTTGCTATATTTCCACCAACACTTTTTATTTCTAACCTCACACTGTTAATCTGCTATACAAAAAATGCTTCTTTATATGCATTTTATTTATTCTTAAAGTTTGGCCTATGAATTCAGGAACACCCTGTATATGTGTATATCTTGGGTGCACCCTCCTGGAAATGATCCTGCCGGCATCCTTGAATTCAATCGTCCTTCAGTGAGTATGGACGAACTCCAAAATCTGTACTATTCCCAGAGTTCACCGAAAAAAATCTGATGTGGACACCACATGATTTCCTTGAACGTCTATAAAATCAAAAATATTTTCGGCGTACTTCATCTAAACGTATTTTGTTTGAAAAAGATAAAATACTGCAATAATACTATGGTTTAGCGAATTCTAGCCAAACATTTGAGATATCGCCAAGCTGGGCTGTATTTGAAAGATTTGCTTTTGGCACTTAATTGGGATATATTTTTCCAAAAGCCAACAAACTTGAGATAGTTCGCGAGATTTTGGGCAACAGCAGAAATAGTGATTCATCACAGACTTTCAATTAACTCAATATATCCATACACTCTAATGTATTTAAACCCATTTGGATGACCCTGTAAGTAAATTACCCAATCGATTGCAATCAAAAAAGAGATGCCCAGTTAGATGTTACAATAGTTCTAAATACAAAATTTCAACATTCTACGGTTAAAAGTTTTAGAGTTATGCGAAATACAAAATTAATTTTGGCCCCGGATTTGGCGATATTTCGGCAAAACTCACCAAGGTCGATGAAAAATAGTAGGATTTTGGGCATTAATCAAATGACTGACAACTGAATTGAACAATGACTGACTACAGTACGTAATATATTGACGATTTCCATAGACATTAATGTCTTGAAATTCTTTTCGGTGGTCCTGTAAATAAACTCTCAAGTACATTGGAACCGAAAATCGAAATGCACAACTAGA
>JAWZYV010003372.1:0-13104 GCA_038373885.1 Cheiracanthium punctorium | reverse complement strand
TGTGATCAGCTAATTGTAGCATGAATGGATTCTTTCTGAGGATATTCCGTTCCTTTGCGCTGCAAGGGTGCGAATTACTCCCCTTTACACTGTCCGATTCGTCCATCCTAGCCCCACAAATTCCCTATCAGAGACACGACTGGAGATTTTACACATCAGAGACACGACTGTTAGTAATTATTGCCTAAGGAGTGTATGACGGTGCTTGCTGGAAGCCTTTGATGATTTTACCTTGCGTCCTCCTTTTCAAGACAACTACCGATACAAAGTTTAAAAAGATTTTTTTTAAAGAAAAGACACTTTTTACAGAATAAATTTGGAAAACAAAGAAGATAAAGAGAAAAAATGGGCCCTTTTTAGAGAAAAAAAATGGGCCCTTTAAATTGGCAGCCCATGGGACCGGCTCTGTAGATAAACGGACCCTGCTCAAAGCGGCCCCTTAGCTCATAGGGGGGGTCCGGACCCCCTGGACCCCCCCTTCGCTGCGCCACTGATAATCATTATCAAAAATATCCCGAGATAAAGCACACTGTACTTTATATCTTGTGCTTTTGGCACCACCGATGTTTTTTTTAGGAAACATAAAGCCAAAAGTGAAATTAAACTTTTATACACTTCACAATGATATGCTATGCTGCCGTAACAAGAAAAAAAAAACGCCCACTATTCTAAACTCTGTCTAACTCACTGGCACAATGCACAATAACAAGTATTGGAAAAGTGATGTACTATGGGTTTGCGAAGAAAAAATAAAAATACACGGGATATTTCGACGAACCATTTCTTTCTCATCATTCTGTCATTGAGGACCAATAAAAGTACAAAAACCGTATTTCTGGAAAAAAGAACATCCCCCATTTGCTTGTGTAAGAAAACCATACTTCCCTTCCCTCGAAATTTTTTATCTTCCCGACTGGTCTAATTAACGGTCACTGTCTCCCCCCATCCCGACCACCCACACCCATATTGTACTTTTCTACGGTGTCGGCGACAAAATGCACAATCGTTTAAGCAATTAAAAGAGCCTCGGATAGAAAGTGGTCGCACATGTGGTCTCATAAATTTGTCGTTTGAAGAATAGACTGGCACTTTTGTTACCTTAAGATTGATGTCTTGCTGCAAATCCAGTTAAATGCCTCCTGAGAGTGGGATCACAGATTTCAAGTATACACTATTCGAATTTGAAGTCTCCCCCGCCGTCGTCAACACATCACAGTATTGGAAGATGCAGGAAGTGGCTGTTTCTCGACATGAAAAGGATCGCAGAGATAAGAGATGAATGAAAACGGAGAGTACTTTTAGCCATTATTCAGAAGTTCTGAGGAATATACCCCCCCCCCCTCCCAGAAATGTAAACATATCCGCTTCAATCTCCAATACTCATTCGTCTTTCATGTGTATTTAAAAATTACAAAATTAACTTTTTTTAAATCGCAAAATCAAAATTAAAACTCAGCTAAAATATAGATTTCTTCTTATGAAAATTCCTCGACGAATTAATCAAATAGCCCCGATGGGGGGTCACAAGTTCCCCGACGGGGGGGCACGTGCCTCCCGGACCCCCCATTGGAGCCACCTCTGACTACATTTGAAGTTTCTGTATAAACGGGCAAAAATCAATAATTTATAATTTACTGTATTTCTGCACTGTACCAGATGTAAGTCTTAATCACATAATCAAGGCATATATAACTGATAAATAACATTTTCAACTGGCAAAATTAAATTGTCTAAATAGTATCACAACGTCATGCTTATTTACAAGAATAAAAACTACTCAAGTAATACGATTTCTGATTAAAATAATTTATTTACAAGAATAAAAACTACTCAAGTAAAAACTGACTAACTACTAAACTCACTAAACATGATTTACATACATATTTTTAGAATTTCTAAATACATTATAAGCGTTCACTTACCTTTACATTCAGAGCAAAATGTTCGAATTTTAGGATAAATTTTTATGAAAGAAAATGGCGCAAGATTCACAAAACGATTACCTACATCTAAAGTTCTTTAGTACGACAAAAGTATAAAAATATTGTTTTGAAATAATAAAATAATATAACATTTATAATACTTAGAATAATAAAATAGAATACTGTGACTGGGGAAAACAAGCCTCAATGATAAACTCATTTTTAGCGATGGCAACTCATAAGCAGGCCCTTTTCTTAGCGATGGCCCCGGTAAGTCCTTGACTAGAAAATATTTTTGGGGACTTATTCGAGGACACAACATATTACCATACCATTATACCTGTATAGTGTATAGCTGTACTTTAAATCTTGACTGACTTTGATATTTAAAAATGAACTCTAATAGCTTTTTATATCAAATGTGTATTCGTATTTCTAATAAATTATGGAAGTATTTCATTCATTTATATATAGTTATTTAAATTAGAAATATGAAAGGAACATCATGCTGAAATATTGCCATTTATTCAAAATTTAACTCTTGGCATAGTATTTGTATTTTTCAGAAAACATTGATTTTTACATTGGCTCATTTTGTGATAATTTTTCATGAAACTTTGTACACCTTCTAAAAAAAGTATTCGGTGCAAGAAAAATTTCGTACCTCAATTTCGTATTTAAAGCATGATTCTTCATGAAAAGTGATTAATCATTAACAAAATTGAAATGGGAAATTTGGCTCATAGTCGAATACTTTATTGAATGTCTGTACACTCTTCAAAAAAAGTATTCGAGTAAGAGAGAAATTTCTTATTTTAGATTTTTGAATAATAATATAGTGTTTGAGAAACTTACAATTTGACAGAAATATGGAAAGTCATATTTATACATAGACTAATTCATATTCTATGATAAATAATTTTTAATATACAAAACCAACATAGGAAATTTATCTCTTACTCGAATACTTTTTTTTGGAGGGTGTACACGCTACACACAGCACTCACAATGACAACAAGAACAAACGTTTTCAGCGATTGAATTTCATTGTTTCTCTGAGTAGAAGGTGCTTTTCGTTGCTTTATTTTTTTTTTATATTCTTTAGTTTTTTTCTGAAAGAACAGCAACTTTCAGGGAAAAAGTACAAATCTTTAAATTTGGGGACTGTCTTCGACTCCAACTCCATGGTGACTAGGAAGGAAGCATGTGCGCGAAACATCTCAACTCAATTCTCAGAAACGCATGCCGTATTGTTTTCACAACTTGAATTGCTACAGTTTACAGAGTTTGTTGAAATGCAATTTGTTTTCTGTTGTTAACAAATAATAATTTTGGAGAAGCTTAAATTTATTGTTACGTGGAAGAAATCTCACCCCTGTCTGCTACAGCGTGATTTCTAATGCTAGAGGTAATTGGAATTTATGCTTTCTAACACTTCATTTTAATTGTACAGTGTGTAATTATTAATATTGTGTTACCCGCATAATTTCCCCCCCGGTTACTTACTGTTGAGACTACGAATCTTTATTAGTTCGCTAATCTCCTATGCTATCTCTTCTTGATTTCCAGAAAGACTTCTGGATTTTGAACTTCTGTCTTTTTGCAGGAAGATTAAATCTTCCTTTCTCCAGCTTTCCTGCCGTTTCAGTTCGCTTACTGCTAGAATTTCCAAAAAAAGATATTTTTAAACTAAGGAGCGTGATGATTTCAGTTTTTTCGAACACAAATTTCTTACTGTTACAGTCCCCCTTATCTTGATACTAGATTGGGTGGTTTAGTGAAAAGCTGTCCATGCATCGTAAATAAGCGATGCTTGGAGGGGCACAAAACAGTTATTTCGATCCATATATATTTATATATATATTTATTTTTTTTGGAACCGCCTGGTTTAGCATGAAATACAGCCCGGTTTCACCCTCATTAAAGATGTCATCTGGCTTAAATTTCTCAAGAAGGACAGGAAGTTTTGTTAATTTCCATTCTTCAGCACCAGTACTTTACTTTTCTCCGTGTGCTTTCTTGAATTTTATGTCGTGCCTAGGTTTGCATTTAGACAGCCAATTTTCAGTGGTTTTAAAATCATCGTATCCCAGCTTCTGTGTGAGCTCTTCCTTGCACAATACTATTGGGCCACTTATTCAGACACCTCATTCAGTAACAATGGCAAAAGGGTCATTCCATTTCAAATCAACCAGGCCATGTCACCCACCGTCTCGGATTTCTTTGAAAATTTTTATAAATGTAGCCATTAGTGTTCTAACTAACAATATAAAATTTTACTTCAATATCTCTAATACTTTTTAAGATAAAAATTATTAAACTAATGGGAAAGTGACTATAAATGGCGTTTTTGCAAACAATTATTTTAATGGTGCTTTTTCAGATAAAAAATCATAACTTTCTTTATTTTCAATATATTAAATTGAAATTTATACCAAAATGTTCAAAAAGGTTTGGAGATTATAGAAAAAATTAATTTGATAGTCCTGTTTAGAACTGGAACCCCTCAAAAATTCATAACTTTGTTTTTTTCAAAAAAATTTCATAAAAACAATAATTTTGCAAAAGCTGTTTCAGAAAATGATGTAGCTCTTAACAAAGCAAACTATTTTTTTGCTTACATGTAAATGCATAAAGTAAGATAATTTAAAATAAAAACGGTGGGTATTTGAGTCCTAATAGGTTAATTTAATTAAAAACCAAATATTTTGACGATTTTTCTTAAAATGTTATGCTGCATGCAAATGCTATTATAAAATAATTTTTTCTTTATTTAATTTAAAAAAGGTGCTTATTTTATTTAAAAGTTAATATTTAGTTAAAGTTATTTTACTTAAAATTTAATATTTTTATTTTTAAAATATAAAACATTTTAAACAAAATCGGAATATACATATAGTAAACATGCATCAAAACTTGGAAGCTTTTCTTTTTTTTATTGTCAACTACAAGTTAAATTACACTCATTCTGACTTATTTTAGAGCAGTAATATAACTGTTAATTTTATTTTTTTAATGTAGACAATGCTTTGCTTATAATAGGAATCTCCTCACCTGTGAGGTAAAAACATGGTATTTATTTATTTTTAATTGAAAATTTTTTAATGGGTCATTGGAAATCAAGTTAAAATAGTTTATTAATGTTTAAATCGGTATTTTTTAAATCAGTTTAAGCAAAAAGGAAAAAGAGAGAGTGTGTTAATAACAAATAATAAAAAAAATGGGGTAGGGGAAAAAGTCAGAACAGGCTGGTTTTTTTTTTTTTTTTTTTCCAGAAATGATGTAACTTTTTAAGTTATTTTTATGCAGTTAAGTTATCCTAGTTTAGAGATTCAAAGTTTTTTAGAATGTCTCTTCAGAAGTTGTTCTATGCACTTTTAGGAACAGTTATTCTAACAGTAATGAAACATGTAGAAAAAAGAATAGTTAAATTTATGTGCTGTACGGTCGGAAAATTTCAAATTTAAATGCTGTCTCAGCCAATTTTGTAATGTACTTTTTTTGGGGGGAGGGGTAAATTGCCTGAGTCATGAAGAAGGCATATCTGTATAGCATTTTTTATATATAAAACAATTATTTATTTATAAATTCAATTCATATTAATTTTTAATTAAAACAATTTTAAAAACTGTTTTGTTTTTTATCATAATTTTGTTTCTTTTTACATCAGTTTAAAAGAACTATGACAGTAGTCTCTTTTCAGTCAACAGGCTTTTGGACTGTAACTAGATCAGATCCCATGCTTTCTGTTTGTTGTGTGGTAAGGAGCTGGTGTAATATGAGAAGATGCAGGGGGAGATACTGAGTAGTGTAGGATAGTAAAGGGTGGGGTCCATTCCCTCTTCCAATGAGTCACCCTCTTGTTTGCAGGTGTGAATATCCCTTTCTTGGTCAGATGCTTCCAAGGGAATTGGAATGAGTTTTTGCCTTTCTTTGGTTAAGTGAAAATGTTGTTTGAGTAATTTGGAATTGTTTTTTGATGTTCTCTGGGATTGGTTTGAAGTTATTTTAAAGAGTTAAAACCAATAATCTATAGTCTGTTCGCGGAAACGAGAGAACGAAAGTAAACAAATGGGTTACCAAAGAATTACATTTTTTTGGCACCAATCCCTAGTTAGGCGAGTTTAACCTTTCTTAATTCCAAGCAGCGTAAATGGAAGAAAGCAGAAATTCACACTGTGTTTGGCACTTTGGCAAAATGCCAGGTGTTTACTCAACGCCAGTTTACACGTGCAATTGTTTAGTTTTGTTCTCTTGACTCGGCGAAAGCACTATAAAGCTAAATTATTCAGCTTGATATGTAAGCTCATTTTTTTTTTTATATCTAATTGAAAGTAAATTAGAATGTTTTTTTATTTTGTGCTACTACTGAATATCAGTTACATTTAATATGGCAGCAGAACATTCCCAGACGTGCTGTAGTATTGGCTAAGAAAAATGGAACTGAATGCCATTAAGACTTATTCTCAAGTAGAAACTGCATCAAGTACTGCATTATAAAGCTTTCAGACTTGAACTTAATAAGTTTGAGAAGTAATGTACAATCAGAGCTTTTACTTAATATTTGTGAACATCAAAAATCATTTTATTTGAATAAATTTGAAATATTTCAAACATCATGTTTTGACCCATTGAAGTGCCATAAAAGAAAAAGAAAAAATTGTTTGAGAACCATTAATTCAAATTTATCTGAGGTAATTAACAAA
This sequence comes from Cheiracanthium punctorium, assembly GCA_038373885.1. Classification (NCBI taxonomy): domain Eukaryota; kingdom Metazoa; phylum Arthropoda; class Arachnida; order Araneae; family Cheiracanthiidae; genus Cheiracanthium; species Cheiracanthium punctorium. The sequence continues at coordinate 6,476 of JAWZYV010003372.1, read as the reverse complement.
TTGCCAAAATGTGAAAAATCGATTTCTTGACAAAAAAATGTAGTTTTTGTAGGAAGAAGGTAAACAAACTTATTTCTGAGCTTGATGACAAAGTATCAACTGGCAGTGATGAAACGTCACAAATTTGAAATTGTCAATTTCAAAACAAGAAGCTTTAGAAGATGTTAATGTATTATTACAAAACATAGGTGAATCTCCATTGAAATTGATTGATTGAAGGAACGGAACTACTTTTTTTTTTTTTTCCCTGGTAAAATACTGAACATAAGTGTCACAATCAGTCATAATAATTAATATTTTCATTTTATACTAAAGCAAGTTAGTATGTTTCTTATTTTAATTTGTAGTCAGTGATTCAAAGAAATGTTCAAAAAATCTTCAGCACTCATTTTCTAATTAATGTTCAAATTTTGTCTAAATTTTTTTAATTAAGAAAGTATTAATTAAATAAATCCTTTTTTACACATTTAATTGCATACAGCTACTTTTTTAAAGAAAAATGTTTGTTTTTTAACTAAACTATTAATTTGTAGTTGACAAAAAAAAAGCTAGAAAAATTTTGATGCATGTTAACTATATGTATTTCCGATTTTGTTTAAAAAAATTAAATTTTAAAATAATTTAAATTTTAAGTAAAATAACTAATTCATTATTAACTTTTAAATAAAATAAGCACCTTTTTAAATTAAATAAATAAAAAAATTATTTTATAATAAACATTTGCATGCAGCATAACATTTTAAGAAAAATCGTCAAAATATTTGGTTTTTAATCAAATTAACCTATTAGGACTCAAATACCCACCGTTTTTATTTTAAATTATCTTACTTTATGCATTTACATGTAAGTAAAAAAATAGTTTGCTTTGTTAAGAGCTACACCATTTTCTGAAACAGCTTTTGCAAAATTATTGTTTTTATGAATTTTTTTTTGAAAAAAACAAAGTTTATGAATTTTTGGGGGGTTCCAGTTCTAAACAGGACTATCAAATTAATTTTTTCTATAATCTCCAAACCTTTGTGAACATTTTGGTATAAATTTCAATTTAATATATTGAAAATAAAGAAAGTTATGATTTTTTATCTGAAAAAGCACCATTAAAATAATTGTTTGCAAAAACGCCATTTATGGTCACTTTCCCATTATTTTAATAATTTTTATCTTAAAAAGTGTTAGAGATATTGAAGTAAAATTTTATATTGATAGTTAGAACACTAATGGCTACATTTATAAAAAATTTCAAAGAAATCTGGGTAAAATCATACAAGCCGGTGCCCACCCCATGTAAACATGGCGACAGTCGCTGGAGCTTGGCGGTCGCCAAGCTCCAGCGACTGTCGCCATGTTTACTAGTCATTCTAGGCAACCAGTGGTCCGTTTTTAACTAAAAAAACCCCAGTGGATTCAGCAACCTAGTTGTACAGCTATCTAAACTAGGCAACCAGTGGTCTGTTTTTAACTAAAAAAACCTCAGTGGATTCAGCAACCTAGTTGTACAGCTATCTAAACTAGGCAACCAGTGGTCCGTTTTTAACTAAAAAAACCTCAGTGGATTCAGCAACCTAGCTGTACAGCTATCTAAACTAGGCAACCAGTGGCCCGTTTTTAACTAAAAAAACCTCAGTGGATTCAGCAACCTAGCTGTACAGCTATGTAAACTATGCAACCAGTGGACCGTTTTTTACTAAAAAAACCTCAGTGGATTCAGCAACCTAGCTGTACAGCTATGTAAACTATGCAACCAGTGGACCGTTTTTTACTAAAAAAACCTCAGTGGATTCAGCAACCTAGTTGTACAGCTATGTAAACTACGCAACCAGTGGACCGTTTTTAACTAAAAAAACCTCAGCGGATTCAGCAACCTAGTTGTACAGCTATGTAAACTATGCAACCAGTGGACCGTTTTTAACTAAAAAAAAAACAACAGTGAACTAAGCAACCTAGTTGTACAGCTAATGTAAACTGGGCAAACACTGGCCCGTTTTCAACTCAAAAAAACATCGGTGGATTAAACAACCTAGTTGTACACCTCTTATAAAGTCAGTATGATTAGAATAGCACGTAAATAGCACTTACGAAAACATAAACACTTCAAATATCAATTTAAAATTCACATTAAAAACCTTAAACATTGCAAAGATTCGTTAAAAAAGAGCACTTACCTCTATTTTTTTTTTTTTTAAATAACCGCTCAGAAATGTCCCCAACACCCACCGGCTTATAACGTACTATATTTCTAACAAACACACACAAATTCTTTTCTTATATTAACATAACACATTTCATTCCCTTCCATCAATAACGCAAACAATTTCAAATTCCCAAACCTGACGAAACACGTATTCTTTATGGTTGCCAGTCACAACTACCACCGGCAGTTGGCGGTGCATCGCTCACTCTCGCGTCAGATTGTTCGCCAATGATTTGTAAACAAACCATTGATATGTAAACAAGGCACCGTATACGGAATATAGTCCGAAATCTGAGACAGTGGGTGACATTTTTTAAATTTATTGGTTGATTTGAAATGGAATGACCCAAAACATTCTTTAAGGGTCTCATTACGCCTAGAGTCCTTTGTTGTCCTTCATATTGCACCCATTCTTTTCATACCTCATTCTCTTGTTTTAGCAAACGCGCACTTGTGGCATTTGGCAAGCTGGTAATTTCCACCCATCGACGATGACGAATGTTTGGTGGCTGCTGCTTGCCTAGTCAGATAATGTAGACGCACGCGCGCACGCTGGGCGCGGATACATTCAAAGGTCTTGCAGATAGTTTTCCGGTAATTGCAAGGTTTTCTTTTCTTTTTTTTAAAGATGGATAGTTACCTAAAAGAAGTACCTTTTTTAAGTCACTGTACCACAAGCGCGTCGCACAGATGTGTGTGTGTGTGTATGCATACATACACGTGTTCATATACGCAATATGTATTCAGTTATCACGAGCTATTATGAGCTTGCAGATAGTTTTGGATTATGTGCGCAGATAGTTTTTTCTTTTATCTGACTATGGTGCTTGATCTGATCTAGGAAACTAATTTTTTCAGCTGGAGTCAAATCTCTTGGTGTTTCATTTTGCTTTGTTCCGCAAAAAGTGGCATAGTCACAAATATCTTCCGGATCTAGTTCTATTGAATTTAGCAACATTGACTCAATCTTCTATTCAGTGGAGGTTCGAATATATCTTGGTTTTAATAGTTGTATTGCTTGCTGGTATTACACAATAAAGTTTCTGAGTACGAGGAATCGATAGAGCTCTACTATGGTGTTTATTAAAGAATCCCTGCCATTAGCTAAATGGCTGTTGTTTCAACCTGAAGATTTATTGCTTTTTTTTTTTTTTAATGAAAATTGTGTATGTAATGTGATAAGTAAATTTACTGTCACATAGCAGAATATTGATAATAAATCGATTGATTTGTTATAAAATTTGAACATATCGTGTATAATAAACCCGAATTCTCAAGGTTATAAGTATTGTATGGTTTGTGTCCGTGCCGTACCTGCAGACGTATGCACCATTACACTCATCCTAATCCTGCAGTGCCAGCCTAATATTTGGTACATGAATAGAAGAATGTTGAGGTAATAAAATATTTTTTTTCAAAATTTTCTGAGATGGTATGTTTTGAGATATTCAAGGTCAAAAGTTACAGCGAATGATCTTGAAACTGTAATCTGTTATTAAGAAGGTTGTAAAAGACATCAGTAGAAAACTATATATTCCTTAGTTTTCCAGTGGTGTTCGAATTTCTATTCTACTGCAAATAGGAAAAAAGCGGCAGGCATTTGAAAATATGAAGGTTGTCATTTTTCGTCAATTTTGATTTTTTTTTTTTTTTACATGCTTCTGTCTTATACAATTTTCGAAATAAAAATGTGAAAACTCGTAGGATTACTTATGTGTCTTTCATTTCAAATTTCATAAGAATCCAAATCTGTGAGGTCAGTCAAGACGGTCATTGATCTGACATGCAATTGCTTATTAGGTTTTTGACATGAAAAACCTTAGCCTACCTTTTCCCTTCCCATATTCATTTTATAAATAACCTGGGAAACAAAAAGATCATTGTTATTACAAAAACAATATGAAAATACATTATGCATGTTATTATTTATGCAATTCAATTTTAAGAGCAGTAAAGGGAAATTTCATTTGAATTGTCATACAAATGTTGAAGGTACTTTAACGTTAAGTGAATGCTGATGAAAATTGGTAATTTTTTTTGTCGCCAAGTAGCTACTGTGTCTTTGATTTTTTTTTAAAGATTTTTTCCCTGTTGCCAAATACCCAACATATTAATTTTGCTTTAGCATTTTCAGTGTCTTGAAAACAAACATTTTAACACAAAGTACGCAAATAAAAATGTAAAAAAAAAAAACTTTTCATTATATACATCAGCAAAAATCTGTAGATGAAATTATCCAAATTCTGTAATTTTTTTAATATAACTATATATAAAATTAATTTTAAAAAAATTCCTTGCTCCTTGTACCATGAGCATAACTGAATAAACTATTCATCACACCATATTAGAAGCAGAGAGAAAAATTATAAAACCCTACCCACTTCCCTTAAAAAGCTGTTTCTCAAAGATATTACAGTTATCAATTCCTCACAACAAAAATAAATAAACCTTAATGCTGTTTTGAAACGTGTCTGAATTTTCAGACCAATTAACTTTTCGAATTTTGATGTTACACCTACAGGACTTAGCATTTAAATTCCAAACAATTCTACTATCAAAAATATGTGATTTCATTTCATGTGACATCAAACAAAACATTGCAGGCAATACAGTCGAGAGCCGAAAATCCGCCGACCTAAAATCCGCAAACGTGAAATCTGCACACCTTCTCTGATGGAAATAATGAAATTCAAAGTCATCCACCAGTGGTGAAATTGTTGAAAAGTGTCTTTAATCCAGATAAATACTATTCTGATGATAAAAACTTAGGTGATAATAATAATAAAATGCATTTGATAAAAGTTTAAAGTTAGAAGAATACATTACATTTTTAGAACAGTCAAGTTCTGTAGCAAAACAAGAATTAATGATATGATAATATACAATTTGAAAAAATAAATAAAGAAAATAAGAAACTGAAAGGAAAAAATAATATTTTAAAACAAATCACCATAGAACATGCTTTCAAAATTAGAAAAAGGAAATTTTGAAACCATTTGCTTTTCTAGACTTCATGTAATTTTTTCTTTTTTCTCCTATGCTTTTGTGTTTAATGTGAAAATATAAGTGAAATACTTTTGACTGTTTTTATGCATTGCAATTGTATTTTACTTTCTTAAAATCAGAAATGTAATGATTTATCTTTTATGTTCCGAAATCTGCAAAATCCTAAAATCCACACAAGCCATCTTCCCAATCTGTGCTGATTTCTGGCTCTCTACCGTATTTCACATTTCTGAAAAAACTCAAGTCTCACTTTTTCTAGTCCTGTGCTGCAAAAAAACATGTTTATGTTCACAGTTGGTATCGACAAATTGTTGCTTTTGGCCATATCCAGCTGAATTGCCGGGAGCGTTATTTAGCCATTAAAGTTTGTTGTCACTCGGTAGTTTTTGGGAATCCTAGTGTGTCTGTAAGATAAACATTTATTCTTTCTAAAACTCTTCCTTCAACAAACCCTTCCTTGACAAAACTTTATTGAATTTTCCTTATTCATCGGCATTTCACACAGTTTTATATTTATCCAACAAAAGTGAAAAAAGAAACATCCACCAGACTTCCTAGAAAGAGAACTTCTGAACTTGACAGAAAACATGAAACTAAAATATAACTACGCACGTTAAACTTCACGGATCAATAAAAAACACTCTGGTGGAGGAATACATAGCAGAATGGTGGATGAATACAAAGCAGAAACAAAATGCTTTCTTTTGTTATTCTAACACATGCTCAGCACTTACCAGGTGTAGAAGTATGAAACCAGAATTTCCCAATAGATGGCGCCAGCCATCAGTTTAGTGGCCGCTTCTAGTGTGCCATTATCCCCTTCTAACAGCTGACGAAGATTTTCAACACACGACAACTCAAGTTCCACACACTGGTATATTTTCGTATTACCTTAACATATCTGCCAACTCTTCTGGTTTTGACAGAAGACTTCTGTTTTTTTAAGCTATCTTCTGGTCTTCTGCCAGTAGGTGAAATCTTCCATCTTTTTTTAATTTTTAGTCGATATATTAAATTGTATTACAAACAGGGTTGGCTTTTTACCGGTAAAAACTGGTTTTTACCAGGGCATGGTAAAAACTAGGTTTTTACCGGTAAAAACAAGGGGAAAAAGGGGTAAAAACCTATTGCTACAATAAACTCCCAGAGTCATAAACTGTATATTAATGCTATTTATAAAACTGTATTCTCATGTAATTGATGTGGATATATCATCATCAGGACATTATGTAACAAATAATATTTGTAAGCATTTAGTTTTCATTAAAATGATTAAGAT
>JAWZYV010003371.1:0-18763 GCA_038373885.1 Cheiracanthium punctorium | reverse complement strand
GCCAACCCAATATTTTTAACTATTACTCAAAAATATTTTATTTTATTTCAAAGTTCCTATGTTTCGTAAAACCTTTTAATAGTAGTATTATGTGAAAAAATAATATTTTATCACAAACTTTCAATGGTAAATTTCTTTTTCCCCCCCGTACGAAACAATTTTAATTTTATTTTTTAACTAATAATATTGATGACAACTGAACTTCTTTTTTTTTTTTTTTTTTTCCCACTCTTCAGCTAGTGAACTAGCTTCCTAAATTATTTAATTAAAATATTATAGCTTTTCATTTTGAAGCTGGGCATGACAAATAAAAATGTGTTATGCAAGGGACAAAATGCAAAAGTTTGATTTAAAACTTGGCAAAACTTTAATTTTTAGACTATGTTTATCGCTTTTCTATATAATTAGCTGCACTAAGTACAAATATATATATATATCTATATCTATATAAATAAAATTAGACTTTTGTCTGTACATTTCTTGGAATTCAAAAATTTTGCGATTTCTATCCGTTTCAAGCACCCGGGAATCCCATGCGACCCTCAAAAAAAAGTTTGTCTGTCTGTCATTCTGTCCGTGACGCTTTTTTTGTTTAAGAATCACGTAAAAACGACTGAAGCGAATGATATGAAATTGGGTGTCATGATAGGTGGCCACTCAACTTAAAACATAGGCGTCCAATTTTTAAAAAATCTTTATTAGATTTTCAGATTTTGCGAAAATCGTTTCAAACTGCGTAAATTTGTGTTCAAGCATCACGCAAAAACGACTGAAGCGAATGATATGAAATTGGGTGTCATGATAGGTGGTCACTCAACTTAAAACATAGGCGTCCAATTTTTAAAATATCTTGATTAGATTTTCAGATTTTGCGAAAATCGTTTCAAACTGCGTAAATTTGTGTTCAAGCATCACGCAAAAACGACTGAAGCGAATGATATGAAATTGGGTGTCATGATAGGTGGTCACTCAACTTAAAACATAGGCATCCAATTTTTAAAAAATTCTGATTGGATTTTGAGATTTTGCGAAAATCGTTTCAAACTGCGTAAATTTGTGTTCAAGTATCACGCAAAAACGACTGAAGCGAATGATATGAAATTGGGTGTCATGATAGGTGGTCACTCAACTTAAAACATAGGCGTCGAATTAAAAAAAAATCTTGATTAGATTTTGAAATTTTGCGAAAATCATTTCAAACAGCGTAAATTTGTGTTCGCACATCACGTAATAACTGCAAAGGTGAAAAAATGATATATTTTGAAATGATAGGTGGTCACTCACCTTAAACTATAAGCATCTAATTAAAAAAAATCCATCAGATTTCGAGATTTTGTGAAAATCGTTTAAAACTGAGTGAATCTTTGTTCCCGTATTACGTAATAACGACTAAAGCAAATGACATGAAATTTGGTCACACGATAGATGGTTGCTCAAAATAAACTATAGGAGTCCAATTTTTTAAACATTTTTATTAGATTTTGAGATTTTGTGAAAATTCTCTCAAAATACATTTATATTTTTTCAAACATCACGTAATAACGACTAATACGAATGATACGAAATTGAGTGATATGATAGGTAGTTGCTAATCTTAATTTATAGGCGTTGAGAGAGAGAGAGAATTTTTAAAATATTTTGCTTACATTTTGAGATTTTTCGAAAATCGTTTTAAAATGCTGAAAATTTGTTCCAGCATCACGAAATAAAGACTGCAGGGAATGAAACGAATTTGGGTGACAGGATAGGTTGTCACTCAACTTAAATTCTAGGCTCCAAATTTTTCAAAAATGTTGATTAAATTTTGAGATTTTGTGAAAATTATTTCAATATGCGTAAATATTCGTTCGCTCATCACATAATTACGACTAAAGCGAATGAAATGATATTACTTAGTGACTCTCTAACCTGTAATATTTTAACAATACATGAAAATTATAACTTCGCTTTCTTTACTTTGGCAACATACTACATCCATTCTGTGTACTCCTACAATGCTGACGAAAGTTCTTGCTTTTTGGAAATTTTCATTCACTAACCCGTCGAGGACGGGTACTTCAGCTAGTATATATATAACTGACAAGTAAAACACAAAACATACTACAAATAAGACATATCTCGCATAAAAATATAACAGCTATTAGCAAGAATTAGAAACCAGATTTTGAAGCGAAATAAAGTGCAAGAAGTATTGTGATAATATAATGGAACGGAAATGTATACAAGTAAACATATATGGTTTAATTATAGCTACCATTGATGAAGTCGTAGCTTGCTGGAAATATTTAAACATTTTAAGTAATCATCCAATTTTCATCAGTAAACAAAGATAAAACTGTGGTCATTTATCGTGTAATAGCATTTTAAATATAAATTTAGCTTTAAAAAATGTGTAAATTTATAAAAAAAAATACTTATTTGAGAACTCTGGTTTCCTTACAGAAAGAGTGAAAAAACATGTAGCTGAAAAGAAACATCAGACACCTTGATGGCTGATAAAATTAACTCTACATAAAAAAGAGTTAGATCAGCATAGAAAGTATGAAACTGGAAAAAAGAATTGAAAACTGAAAGAAATATCAAGATATATCTGAAGAATTATTCCCAATTTCAATGACACCGCATATTTTAGGAAAAGTTCTAAAGCATGTTACAGGCGTGCCAAGTCTCAAAATTTTGGCCTGAGTCTTAGGGTTTTCGGTTCTGTTTTGGGTCTCAGGATTTTTATTAATTTTCTCAGCCTTTTTTAGAGATTATTTAAAAAAATTGACTTTCCTCAGACAATTGAGGAAAATTGATGCATTTTCCTCAATTTTCTTCATTAGGTTCACAAAACTGGTTTTACAAATTTAGATATTATTTTCAAATTTTATTGTTATAAGTTATATATAATTTTTAGGTTTGAGTAATTTACCCCCGATGTATTGTTATTGATATATTTTTTTAGTCAATATTAAAAATTGAATTTATTTACATTGTACAACTTAGCACTATCGTATTACCTATGTTTATGTGTGCATGTCTGACATTTAAGAAAAGAAACTGTGTCTATAGATTATGCTTACATTTTATGCTGAAAATAAAGGCATAAAAAATCTCAGTCTTTTTGACATTAAAAAGCAGACATTTAAAGATTATTTAATTCTCAGACATTTTAATTTTGGAAAGTTGGCATGTCTGATGTTATAAATGTTTCCACAAAATTTAAGTTCTTCCTAAGAAAATTAATATGAAATCTTTTAATGTATGAAAGAAAGCTCAGATGAGAAGATTAGAGCATTTTCAGAAAATCTGAAAAAAGGAAGTGGTTGATTTTAACAAACAAGATTTAATAAGGTGCTTCTTTGATATCAGGTCATCAACATGTGTTTTTCCCGACCAACAGGCTCGGACTGTAAGGGCCTTTGGCAGCACTTTTGCTTTCCTTATAAAAATATAATGCTTTTATACACGTACCGTTAGTGGATAAAAAGTACAAGCTCTCTTTTCCAGCCAGCGCATGCGCACTGCCGATCTCGAGAACTTAGAAAAAGTTCAGAAGCTGGAGAAAAGGGACAGTATATTAAGTTACAACGTTACAACTGTATGCCTAAGAGGAAGCGTACCTGGCTATCTGTTTGAACATGCGCATTATGCGTGCAGCCAATGATAAAATAATATGTAATTACGTGCATGTATACGTTTATGGGTAAATATATATGTTATATTGATGTTTTCCTGCAGTCTTTGTGTGTGATTCTAAAAATTGAGATATAATTATCGTTTGACTTATTGCATTAAAACAAAGAACCAATAATTATATTAATTAATTAAATTAAAAACATAGATTAATCATTATTTTAGTTGTTAATTAGCGACGTATAAAACAATGTGTTGATTAATATTCATCAATTATTAATACGTTGATTATGCCGATTGATTAATATTCATCAATTATTAATTCAGTAATACTGGAAAGTGGATATCTAAAATAACTTAGTACAACTTTAGGTGTCCCCCGTAATGAATTAGACTAATTAATGTTAAAATAATGAATAATTAGCAATATATTAATTAGGAACGCGTAATTTTGGACACTTAGAAATTTTTTTAGGAATTTTTATTTTTTTCCCATAGACATAACCCGGTCCGTTTGACTTTAGAGTTTTTTGCCAATGTTGACCATGCTTAATTAATTAGACTAATTAATGTTAATGCAACGAGTAATTAGTGAGATATAAAACAATACGTTGATTATGCCGATTGATTAATATTCATCAATTATTAATTCAGTAATACTTCACTCTAGTTGCGGGGGGGAGGGGAATCCCCCCCCTCTTAAAAAGAAAATAAGTTGAATAATGTAAGAAATCAAAATATATTTCCATAAAGTGGATATCTAAAATAACTTGGTACAACTTTAAGTATTCCAGAAGCAATCTTACGTTTTTCCCCGTTATTTCATCGATTGACTTATTACATTAAAGTAAAGAACCAATAATTATATTAAGTAATTTAATTAAAAACATAGATTAATCATTATTTTAGTTGTTAACTGACAGATACAATTCCATTAAATTAAATTAATACATTACATTGCATTAAAACAATAGAACAAGTAATTAGATTATCATAAGGTTAATTAAGAAATTAATTTTTAATTAATAATTTTCACTGAAGTTCAATTGCGATTAGCATTAAACTGAATGCAAGTTAGTAAATTACAATACATTAAAAAAATAGAACCGTTATATTCATTATTAATTAACTTAAAAACATAATTCTGATTTGATTAAGAATTATAGTAAAAAGTTAACTAAGGTTAGTTTTAAACCGAATGCAAATTAATGAAAAATAAAATATGGCTGTCGGGATACCAGTCTGCAGTCGTCCCTTTTTTTCTTTTTCTATTGGTTAATAAATTCATTTTTTTCCACATTATGGAAATAAATTTTGATTTCTTACATTTCCCCCCCCCCCGTCACTAGAGTGAAGTATTACTGAATTAATAATTGTTGAATATTAATCAATCGGCATAATCAACATATTGTTTTATATCTCGCTAATTACTCGTTGTTTTAACATTAATTAGTCTAATTAATTAAGCATGGTCAACATTGGAGAAAAACACTAAAGTCAAACGGACCGGGTTATGTCTATGGGGAAAAAAATAAGAATTCCTAAAAAAATTTCTAAGTGCCCCAAATTACGCGTGTACTATGCACATATTAACGTTGTAACTTAATATACCATGTCTTTTCTCCAGCTTCTGAAGAACTTTTTCTAAGTTCTCAAGATCGGCAGTGCGCATGCGCTGGCTGGGAAAGAGAGCTTGTACTTTTTATCCACTAACGGTACGTCTTTTATACCCTGTAGTACAAGATAAAGAGCCTACCTTAGACGCATGCACTGAGTTACTGAAAAAAATGAAACTATATTAATCAAAAGTCTGAGTACGTACAATAATTATTTGTAACCAGTAGTTGTGTAGGACATTGATGATAAATATCTTTATCTATCTTTTATGAAACTTTAGGCAAAAGCATGTTTTGCTGTTCACACATCTCAGAAAAGGATAAAATCCTTAAAAGAAGACTAATGAAGCTTGAAAAAACACAAAGCCGAATGAATAGTTAGGGACATTTTCTGGTACCAGTGGAAGAAGTGAAAGAAATTGAAGATATCATAGATGTTCTGGCCATAGATGACATCTTCCGTCAGTTTAAAACAAGGCATAGCATGATTCATTTCACCACATAACATGTTTCCAGCCATCAGATGTCCAGTATTGTTTTTTCTGACACTGCTGCAAATGAATTTTGTACACATGGTCTGCATTGAGATTGGTTGAGGTGAACTCTGGTTAAAGGTTTTTATGTCATTTGTAGCTCACAAGTGACCTTTTCTCTTGTATAATCCCCAAAGAAGATGCCAATCATGGTCTTGGTTGATTGTTTTCGAATCACAATTACATACCTACTAACTTTTATGGATTATCGTTAAAATATATGGATTTTAGTGTTAATTTACTGATGTACAGATATGACGAGTAATTTTACGGATTGTTTGGCAGTTTTCGAAGAGAATATATACTTATTTAAATGTCCAATGCTGTAGTAAGAATAAAAGGAAATCAATTAAAAAATAAATAAAGTTGCATTGAATAGGGCAGGTTCAGATTTTCAGTTCAATCATTTTCCATCCCTCTGGAGAGTCAATATTTTCCCTTTAGTACTCTTTCATTTAAAGCTCCAACTCTGTAAGAATAAAAAAATCATTCCTATATTTTAAATATAATTTTTTTAACTCATCCCCCCACCCCCTTCCCTAGAAACCGGGAAGAAAAAACAAAAACTCCACGTAAAGTAGAGCAAGTTCAGTTGTGAATGAAAATGATATTAAACATAAAATTCAATTAAAGAATATTTTGATGATAAGTAAACTTAGTTTAACAAATAGTAACAAGAGCATTCACTATTAACAAAAAATGAACTTGGTTTTACTGATGTGAGTTGGAAATTTACTGAAATGAGTGCATTTTACTGATGTTAGTTTTCCCAGGTTGGCAGGTATGCAGTTATGTCTCTTTTTAGACAAGGACTGTGTGTTCTGCTTTTAGCTTTTCTAAACCTTCAAAATGACGGAAAAATAAGCTGTGCTGTCTTCGCAGTTGTGGTTCCTGCTAAATAAGCACCAACATTAAGCTCTCATGTATGGTGAAAGGTCTGCTGTTTTTCCTATTCTACTGCTTGTTTTGTGAAATGTTCTCTCCGCCTTACTTGTACCACCATTCTGATGGTGTGTCACCCATACAATAAGCAGGTTTCGCATGCTTATGTTGGTAGTGAGCATATGTAAAATCTCTCCCAGGTGTTTAACTTATTGGCTAGGGTATGCATGTTTGAGAATTCATTGCTATTACTTAGTGGATAAGAATTTATCAGCATATAGTTTTTCAACAATAATTCACCTTTTTTATTTTCAGTTATAGTTTTAATACTTGTTAGTAATAATTAATACTGTGACTGCTAGTTTATAGTTTTTCCTTCTACCAAATGGAAATTTATCTGTATTTACTTTTAGTTCTCATTTTCCTGAATGTGTTGACTATGAAACTCAGGGTGGACCTTCTTGTTATATCCAAAACAATTATGCACTACACTTTTTTTCAATGCATATTATTTACAAAGTTCTTAGTCAATATAACTTAAAAGTGTATTCAGCCAATATAACTTAAAAGTGTATTCAGCCTTAACTTTCAACTGTGATTGTTGATTTTCAATGAATAACAAGGTTTTGTTATTCTTTGTTTTCTTTTAACCTATCAGTGCTCGTGCCTACTTATGTAACTTAAGGACTCGCGTGAGGTAAATTTTATCCCAATTTAGAAATTTTTCTAGCAGTTTCTGTAAATATTGTATTTTTGACAAAAAAATGCCATACGATATATTTTATATCTAAAAACACTAATTATTTTATTAATATGCTATTAATTTCACATAATAGCCTTTCTTCAATATATACCAGTAGTGAAACGTTAATTTGAATTTGTTTATGTTTATTTTACGTTAACAACATAATGAAACATTGCTACTCGCACGGGAAAATTTTATCCCAAAGTCGAATTTACTCCCCTCGCGGATAACAAAGAAACGACATTTCTTCACCCACCCCAAGTAAACCTTGACTTTGAAAGGTAGAAGAGAGGACAGAATTGTTCTAAAAAAATTTCTCCCTTTTTACAAAGAAAAATCATGCTTGCCACAAACCTTGAAAGTCAGGAAAAGTCAGGGAAAATGAAATTGGTCAGGGAATGTCAGGAAAATTTTTAATTTACAGTGGAAAGTCAGGGAAAACTCCAGTTCGGTCAGGGAAAATATATTGAAACTTAACCGTTTAAGTCCAAAACAGTGCGATCATGCTGTTGAGATTTTATATGATGTCGAGAAAACCCAGTACATTTCGAACATTGCGGACAACTCATGATGTGTTACCGATGGTTGAAGTTGTGTGCTCAGATTTATTGAAGGAAGTACATCGCACAACTCCTTTTAATGTAAATAGTACATTTTAAATAGGTAGGTTTACAATTGGCATTCATCGATGTAAAATAAACAAAGCGTTATCACACTGCTTGTTATTTCTCGATAGAAAATAAAACAAGCACCATCGGGCTGCTTAGGTCTTTTCGTACTCATTTAGAAAAAGCACCATTGCATTGTTTGGGATTCTTCAACAGGGTTTTTTCAATACCCACTGGGACTCAAACGGTAAGAAAGTAAAATTTACTTATTTATGTATTTATTTTCATTGTAAATGTTAAAAAAAAAAAAAAAAAAAAAAAAAAAAAAAAGAGTGCATTGGACAGCTATGGGGATGGTGGAGGCCATAATAAAAAGTTTTTTAAAATATTTTATCATATAATTAATAGTACTTACTACAATTTAAGCATTATTTTTAATCCATTAAGATAGAGAGAGATGTACACTTATATTTTAGAAACATGCATAAAAACTCTTTTAATTTGTAAAATATTATAGTACCATAAATGCATGTAAAATGTATTATTTTAACTATAGCCTGTTATTGCGAAGTGGAATGGGTGCGTTGGGATTGTTACGTGTATTTCTTAGGACCGCGATGGTCAGGGAATTCTATCAATTGTGGTCAGGAAATCTGATTTCAAATTTTTTGTGGCAACCATGAAAATTGTTCCTGGGGGTGAGATTTACCACAGTGCGCATGCTTATGGGTTAATAGCCATTTAAATTTGGGATTTTCATTTATGTTGCACCTAGAATTTGAAATAAACATTTACTTTTCTCATAATTTATTTTCTTGAAGTAATTAAATTCTTTCTGTCTTGAAGTTAATTAAGTCTATTTGTATATTTTCTTTCAGATTCTATAACTCTTCAGTGATTTATAATTTCTTCCTGCCCGTAAAGTATCCTGATCGAAAATTGTCGGATGTTTTGGCGTGTGACAGGATTTGAATATTGATAAGAAGGGGACAATTAAAATTACATGATAGATTAATTTTAATATGTCCCAGTTATTTACTTTACTTGAAAACATAGAATAGCTTCAGGAATTTCATACTTGGTGAGAAAACCGTAGGTCATGGAGATTTAGCTATTTCTCTGACAAAAAGGAAACTCTTGAAAGTACACCAACAGAGTAAAAAAATGTCTATGTATTCCCGAAGTCTTCAATACTCTCGACATTTCTCAGATGCTACTGTGGATGAATTGATAGTGTAAGTTGAGTACCTGTACCTTATACCTGAATCGTTAGTAAAAACATTGTTAATATGCACACTGAGGAAAAAAACTGTGTAAGAATGTGTTAATGTTAATTGATTTATCATTTGTACTGAGCCAATTTAAAAAATTGTGAATCTTCTCCCATGGATTTGAATACACATCTTCAAACCCACACATGGGAAAAACCTTATGTGTGTGACAGATGCTAGAAGGGATTCTCTCACACAAAAAAAGGCTTTATTGCACATCTTAGTACTCACTCAGGAGAGTGTCTCATTGTGTGTCAATGAGTGACGATTTGTGTGTCTCACATGTAAGGAAGCATTTTTTTTAGAAAAGATACATAAATGCACATCTTCTTATTCACTCAGGGCAAAAAATGTATGTTTGTGGTATATGTCAAAAGGCATGCTCTCATAAAAAATACTTGAATACACATCTTCGTATCCACACAGGTGAAAAACCTTATGTGTGCGACTTATGTCAAAAAGGATTCTCTCAGAAGTCACATTTTAATAGTCATCTTCGTACCCACACTGGTGAAAAACCTTATGTGTGTGACATATGCCTGAAAAGATTCTCTCAGAAGGGCAGTTTGAATGCACATCTTAGTACACACACTCCAGAAAAACCTTTTGTGTGTGACATGTGTAAAAAAGCCTTTTCTGAGCAAGGAACATTGACAAGACATCGGAAAAGATTCTCTCAGAAGGGCAGTTTGAATGCACATCTTAGTACACACACTGGAGAAAAACCTTTTGTGTGTGACATGTGTAAAAAAGCCTTTTCTGAGCAAAGAACGTTGACAAAACATCTTCGTACCCACACTGGGGAAAAACCTTATGTGTGTGACATGTGTGAAAAAGCTTTTTCTGAGCAAGGAACATTGACAAGACATCTTCGTACCCACACTGGGGAAAAACCTTATGTGTGTGACATGTGTAAAAAAGTGTTTTCTTTGAAAGGCACATGGATGAAACATCTTTGTACCCACACAGGGGAAAAACCTTATGTGTGTGACATATGTCAAAAAGGACATTCTCTCAAGGCAGGTTTGAATAGACATCTTCGTACCCACACTGGGGAAAAACCTTATGTTTGTGATTTATGTCAGAAAGCATTTTCTCAGAAGGAACACTTGAATAGACATTTCCGCATACACACAGAGGAAAAACCTTATGTTTGTGATTTATGTCAGAAAGCATTTTCTCAGAAGGAACACTTGAATAGTCATATCCGCATACACACAGAGGAAAAACCTTATGTTTGTGATTTATGTCAGAAAGCATTCTCTCAGAAGGAACACTTGAATAGTCATATCCGCATACACACAGAGGAAAAACCTTATGTTTGTGACTTATGCCAGAAAGGATTCTCTCGGAAGGATAACTTGAATAGACATTTCCACACTCACAGAAAGGAAAAACCCTTATGTGCTACATAGTTAGTAAAACTTTCTTTGAGAAAGAAAATTTAGACTAAATACTAGTTGTACCTGTACAGTAGATAAGATATAAGTATTTGAAAAAAATTTCCTTTTTAATCAAAGTGTAAAATTAAGGCTCAGGAGAAGAACTTTAAGTAACCGAGAGCTGAGAATCTACAAAATTCTGCTTTTTAGTTATTTTCTGCATTTTTTAAAAACAGTATACATTGGTAGAACATATAATGATAGCTATCTCCATCATTTCTTCCAAACGAAGCAATGTAAAGTTTTCTTACATGCTCAACATAGTACAAAACATGACTTTTCCCATAAGATTCCAGCTATGTGGACCAGTTCGGTTTAAAATCTCAATCACATTATCAGTTATTATTGTACACACTTTTTTTTGGATATTTTGCAGGTAGTGACTATATAAGAACAATAAGAAAAATGAACAGAACATTATAATTTTCAAACTAGTTTGACTCAACATAAAAAAGATCATTTACTGTAGGTGGAACTAATCCGTTTTATTAAGGCTTTAACAATTAGCCAATTTCCAGTGGACAAATTTCTTCTTGTGTTAAAAGTAAAACATCTACGTGGTGAGTGCTCCAAGCGACAAAAATTATTTTACATGTATAAACAAAACATACTTTTGTATGTCACGGCTTGGATATTTGTCACCACTGCAAGAAGAAATAGTATGCACATCCTGTGCTAAGTATGTCTGTTTGCCACGGATGATGTGTAAGAATATATGGAGAACTGTTTTAATAGTACCTTCATAGGAAATGATTATGAATTATGCACATAAGTAAATCCCCAAAGAATAACCAGGGTATAAAAAGTCACCATTAGTAGTACAGTATGGAACCTCTTATCCGGAAACCAGTTATCCAGAATCATGTTTCAATCGATTAAATTCCTATTTTTTACGAAAGAAAAGCAAAAAATGAGTTTTTTTTTAAATATTTCTGATTCTTTATTTTGAGTACTACAGCTAGAATTCATAAAGTAAGCAATCTGGTAAGATATTTTATTTACTTTTTTAGTGTGTGACTAAGGTTTTTCAAGAAGGTATCATATATTTTACCACTTCCTCTCTAAATGATTATTAATTATCTTGATCATATTAGAGTTTTTTTACATTATTTTTTTAATATATTAACAATTAATGTTTAATTCTAATCAAAAATAGAGAGTAACATTTATGCTACCAATCAAATCAGTAGATGTCATGTTAATCCCCATCCCGGTTATCCAGAATACACCCAGTCCCAACCATTCCGGATAACAGGTTCCATACTGTAAATATTCAAACTGTTTCTGGTGCATAGATTTGATAAATATTTTCTTGTCAGGCACACATGCCAAGTACATTTTGAAGCACTTGATCAGTTTTTGTAATAAGATTTTTCAATAAAAAAATTAACTTTTACAGATCACTTACTGGGAACATAAGAACATTTTGATCTATTTTTATGTGGACTCTAAAAGTTTTGAATTCATTTCTCAATTTTTCAAGAACATTTCACTGTATCAATAAAGTTCTTGAGCTCTGTAGTACACGATCAGCCATTCAGTTGACCGCCTTGTTGCTGGTAATTGAATCGAGCGATATTAACGGCTGCACTTTTCCGGCTCTGGGCAGTCTATCTAGAGTTTTTCTTCAATATCGATGCATGTCCTCATCACATTCTCCAGTTCTCAGCAGATGCCGGTACTGGTAAAAATTATTCTAACATCTATTTTACAAATAATGGATCAATTGTACAGGAAATGATGTGCGCAACAGAAAAGAATTCTTGTTTAACTATGTCCTCCTTAGGTATTTTATTGAAATCAAATTTATTCTTTGTGAATCAAAACAGTCAAAAACTCAGAGTTGTGTCCTCACGACGAGGACACCGCACATTAAAGGGTTAATCTAGGTAGTGAGTGGACGGCACCCAATTTGCAGCTATGAAAATCTGATGATGGGTGCTGGGTAATTGATTATTCAATGAACCCAGAGATAGAGATTACAATCAATTCTATACACACCAAAATCTGTGACCGTGACCTTTTATAAACATGTCTTATTTGTGCTCAATCGAATGCACCATTTAGAAGCTACTGCACTTTCAAGAATTTCCGTCCATTGGCTATAATATAAAAGAAATCTTTGTCGTAGCCATGTAAAAAAAAAAATATGTCCTATATACACCAAAATCAATACCAGTCATGCATCAGTGACCTATAATATCCATACGAAGTTTGAGCTCAATCAAACGCTCGGCTTAGGAGCTATTCGTGTTCACTTGCATACACACAAACACACATACATACATCTCATAAAAATAGCATAAAGGAACTCGGAAGACCTCAAAACGTGTCAATACACCAAAATCTTGAATCTCGAATTTTTTCATGATTACAATACTTTCCTTACAGGGTACATGTTCGGAAAGTAATAAGTCCATATTCCTACTAAAGTGATGTGTTGTAATTTTATTTATCAATTAAGATGGTATAACAATGTGTTAATATTTCTTTTCTTAAATGCCATGCATATCTATATAAACTCAAAACTGCCCCACAGGTTGTAATGCAAGCATAGTCAATTGGCTATTATGTAAAAGAAATCTTTTCTGGGCTTTCTGTGTCAAAATCTTCTGATCAAAATATTCTGTGGACATGTTGCAATGGAATGTCCCTTTCCCGGTCATGCTCAATGCCCATTATTTTACGCTAACTGTGTAGTTCGGCGAGTATAAATACTTGGGTAAATATGTAGCGATTAGATTGCTTGCTTTGGCTAGCTTCTGTTGCTTTTGCAGTCTTTTAACGAAATGTAAGCTCCGGTGTTGGTGTGGTAATTATGCTTGTTATCTGTGATAATTTACTATGATTAAATTAACTGTAATTAAATGTTTTTATACTTTTCTTCAATAAAAGGAAATTATTTTAAACTTTTTATGAGTCATCAATTCAAGAAATTTTTTTACACACTGCCAAGTTTCTTGTTTTTAGATTTCATTGTGCAATTAGCTTTTATAGCTCTGCTAAATTGCTGTATAAGTAGTACTAGCCTATGCCGCTTCGTGGTGAAAGTATGAGTTTGTTTATTTTTAAGTCTTACTTAGGGAACAAAAAGAAATCTTTGTCAAAGCCTTGTTAAAAAAAAAAAAAAACTATATGTCCTATATGCACCAAAATCAATACAGGTCGTGCGACAATGACCTATAATAGGCATATCAAGTTTGAGCTCAATCAAATGCACCATTTAGGAGCTATCTTGTTTGTTCGATCACATACATACATCTCGTAAAAATAGCATAAATGAACTCAGAAGACCTCAAAATTGTAAATACACCATAATCTCAAAGTCGAATTTTGATGATTACAATTAGGGATGCACCGAATATTCGGTTGGTATTCAGTATACTGCCTATTCGGCAGACAAACTGAATACTCGGTTCGGTCGAATACTTTAATATTTGGCAACCGAATAGTAAACAAATTTTAATATTCAACAATTGGTAAACAAACACTTTCTTTTTTTTTTAATACTGTGAATGAAAGTGAAGTTATAGTATAGTACCATAGTACAAAATTAATTCAAATCGTCACTTACTAATATCACAGACATAAGACATAAGATACATAAGACACAGATATAAGACATAAAGAGAAAACACTGAGATGTTGAATTTAAATGTTGTTGCTTGCAATTTTCTTAAATTTTTATGACACATTACATTAACCTTACTATTACTAACTCATTTAAACATGAAACAGTAACCATAAAAAAAGAACCTCATTATTAAATGTCTGTGAATTTTTAAAGTGAATTGGTAATTTTTTAATGAAATATGCAGGTTTAAAAGAATTTCACAAACATTTACAAAGGTGATTAATGTATAAAAGAAACACTTGGATATTAAATTTTGCAGTACTTTAATTTCTGAAGTTTAACACCATATAAAATATTAAATACTGTTTAAAAAGAAATTAATTAAATTAATCGATGTACAAAGTTTAATAACAGTTTAATAAATTTCAAAGTATTCGGTATTCGTTATTCAGCAAAATATGGTATTCGGTGCATCCCTAACTTTCCTTGCATAGTACATGTTCGGAAAGTAAAAATATATATCACAAATACAGCAACAAAGTTGACTTTATTGGAGAAAGAAATGTTACAAATTTTATTTCACAAAAGTCCAATACGGGAACTTTTTGTGACAGCGACAGATTAATGTAATTTTGTCTGGGACGGGAAGGGTTAGTTAGAAGATTGACCTATACATCCATTTTATGTAAAATAGGGTCTTTTACAGTAATTTCTTTTTTTTTTCAATTGGGGTGGTAGCCCCTCTACCCCCCTCATAATCCGACTTTGTTTCGTGACCCAGGGATACGGAGTTCGAATCCCGCTGACGGTAAGTCAGAAAAAAATGATTTCATTGTAAAATTAACAGATGGCAGCACATTAATTAATTAATAATTAACTAAAATAGCCTCATAACCTTTCCCAAAAATCAGAAGGAAAACACCTTCGGTCATGACGTCACAGCTATAACGCAAAAAATACGGCGATATTTTTTTGAGTCGCAGTAAGTATTACGGCGATATGATGTCTTAAATACGGCATTAAAAATTGACTTGCTGTAAAATTTACGGTGAAATAGCTTCGAAAATATGGCAGTAAAAATTGACTTGCTATAAAATTTACGGCGAAATGACGCCAGAAATACGGTGATAAATAAGCTGACTCGCCGTAAATTTTACGGTGATATTTTTTACCGTGCAGAGGAAGTTCGTCGAAAGTAAAGTTATACTATACATGGATGAATCCATATCAGAACAGTTCATTCCGTAGACCACTCTTGATTGACTTTCTGCCCCAAGAGAGTACAATCCATTCAATGCAGTCCTCTGACGAAGCTACGGAAAGCAATCCAACGCAAACGTCCAGACCTTCTCACACGACAAGTGTCCCTTTTCATTGACAATTCCCGCTCAAACGCCTCACGCAAAACTCAGACGACCTCAAAACAAATTCCATTGAAAAGTGTTGGAACACACACTGCACAGTCCGAGTTTGTCGTCCTATTACTTCCACATGTTTGGGCCACTTAAGAGAGCGTTGCAGGGGAAATACGACGGGCAGTTAAAAGTTCTCGGAATTGTGGTGTAAATCTTTATTACCATAATGTACATACGCAGGTATTTAATCGCCTTCAAAATGGCCGCCTTCAGATCGATGTGTGGAGTGAGGGAGTTGTCGTTGATCAGTGACCACCCTCCTTGCCACTTGGCGGGACGTTTTCTTCGGATTGCCTCCTGCAGTCTTTTCAAAACTTGCACGTAAAAAGACCGTTAAGAGCCGTTAACACCACACCTTCATTGTCCCTAATCCTCACATGTCCCCAACCTGCACATGAACTTCATAGTCGCCCTTTGCTTGAACTTCGACATCGCGCCAACTGATCACCACACTCTCCTACGAGTATCTTCAGCTGCACTTCCATCATACTGCCTGTTATGAATTACGGTAGTAACAAAATAGAGGGGGGGGGGGTTACCGGAACTTTGTGACTGCCTGTGAATTTCCATTCGAACGATGAAGTGAAGGAAGCTGTGCAGGACTTCTTCAAGAATCAAACATGATCATCCTACATCCAGGGCCGGCCACAGGGGTGTGCTGCGGATGCAAGGCACCTGGGCCCCGGTTTCAGAGGGGCCCCCAAATCCGTTCTATATTTTTTATTATGTCTCTCTCTCTTATCGTGAAAAATATAAAAGATTTCTTTTAAATTAAAGTAGACTGATAGTGTTGTGTGGCTACTCTGCATCTTTCAGAGCTAAACATCATTTATAAAGTCTTTCTACGAACAGTATTCTTTGACAGTACACCCCAGCTCTGATCAAATTTCACTTACCTTCGCACCTTTCACCGTGAAAAAGAGCGAAAACATCAGTTAGAGAAAAATACAATTATCAGATCTGGACCATTGGTCAAAACGACCGCTCATTAGCGAATTCTTCTTGATTTAAAATTATTGATTTTATTTAATTTAACCTAAACTTTAAGTCACCCCCTCCACTTCCATTGTGTGCCGGCTCAAGGTACCGGCAACTCGGGCAGCTGTCCGGGCCGCTATATGTTTAGGGGCGCCATGAAAACATAATCTTAGAAGAGAGAACGGATTTTTTTTTTCTTTTGAAGGTTTGTCCAACGTCAGACTATCCCACTTGCCCATGGTCAGGTACGCTCCCTTTGTAGTTTCTTCCTATTCTTCGCTATCATCGTCGTCTTTGTTGACTTTGGAATGTTAAAGGATATTTTCTAAGGATATCTAAAGGATTATCCCTAGCAGCAATCTTTCCTCGGGCCTTACCAGGCCTATGATCGGTGCATCGGCTATTCATCGCCTGATCATTACTGATCATCCTTAATTTTTCGTATGTTCATCTTTTCCCGATGATCGAATCTTTACACTGAGATCTGATAGGCGCTTTCAAGATTGCGAAGGGTAAAGCGAGCAAACAGGTTTATATCGGTCTTTCTCCCAAGTAGCTGAACGGCTCGATATCTCCGTTCCTTCATTAATGTGCAAAGAGCAACGGAGGATTTTAAAACAAAATTTGTCAGCGACTAAAAATTCTGGAAGTTTCCTGAAAAAGTGCGAAATTAATATATATAAGAAATTTTCCTTTGTGTAAATTTTTAATGACATTTCATTCAAAAACTTGCATTCTTCCCTAGAACAACCTTGAAGAAAAGGATATTTAGTTATAAAATTATATATGCATATGAAAGTACATGAATTAATTGATACAATAAAAGAAATAAACAAGCTAATATGCAAATCAACGATATATGTGCCAATTTTTATCGATTGCTCAGTTTAAAAGTTTCACCAAAGGTCATAGGCTTCATAAAAAGTGGATATTTTTTAATATTTTGAAAGCATACACTTTTTGTGCAAATTATATACAGTTTTTATGCATACTAAAAAGTGAATATTCTATATTGTCAAAAATTGTGCACAAAAAGTGTATACTTTTCAAAGTATTCAAAATATTCACTTTATATGCAAATTTTTTGCACAAGAAGTGCAAACATTTTCTAGCTGGGATTTAAGCAGTTTGAACAGTTTTCGCAAAATCTCAAAATCTAATCCAAATTTTAAACTTTAGGGGCATAGTTTAAATTGTACGACCACCTATCGTGTCACTAAATTTTGCTTTATTCACTTAAGTCGTATGTGATGCGCCGACAAAAATTTACGCAGTTTAAAACGATTTTCAGAAAAAATCTCAAAATCTATTTTTTTTTTTTATCCGACGATTATATAGCTTAAGGTGAGTGATTGCCTATCATGTCAGTAAATTTCATTCCTTTCGCTTTAGTCACTTTTACTTGATGTGCGAACAAAAATTTACGCAGTTTGAAACAATCTTCGAAAAACCTCAAAATCTATAGAGAGATTTTTAAAATATTCATTATAATGAATATTTTTAAAACAGACAAACTTTTTTTTTTTTTTACGGCCGTACACAGGTTCCAAATGCTTAAAACGGATAGAAATCGCAAAATCTTTTTTAATTTTGAGTAGTGTACAGGAAAAGTCTAGTTTTATTTAATTAGACACTTAAATATTCCAATTCGGAACTTGAAACAACGATCACTTCAAATTTTAGTCTCACCAATAACGAGTCAGACCCCCGTCTAGTGGTTAGAATGCCGGGCTACCAAGCGTTAGTTCCCCAGTTCGAAACCAAGTCTCGGAAGCTTGAAAAATGAAGTTCAGATGGCAGCATTAAAATTCAAAGAGAAGAGGAAGAAGTTCGAATTTGCTTTTTTTTTTTTTTTTTTACTCTTAAAAATTTTTATCTAGCTGGGATATACCCCAATTTTTATCGATTGTTCAGTTTAAAATTTTATCAAAGGTCATAGGCTTCACATCCTAAGTTGCAAGGTGTTTGCTCTTCCGAGATGAATATAACCCCAATCGCATCGGCTTTACAACGGCTCTACGCCCAATTTTCCCCCCTTGCCGATGATCCAACCCTACTATTCGGGAGAGGACATGCCCGAG